>OZ010606.1:1470000-1490000 GCA_963932145.1 Acanthosepion lycidas | reverse complement strand
AAATGGTTAGTATTAAACTAGGACATAAGTTCTTAGCTCTAATCGATAAAGACTTCCCAACCAAGAGTAGGCTTAGTAATATATTCAATAAGAACACATTAAAATTGAGTTACAGCTGCACTGAAAATCTAGAAGGTATAATAAGAAGACACAATAATAAAATCTTGAACAAACCCCCATACCTGAATAGTTTTAATAACTCTACACTTAAATCAGATAATAATAGGAAAAATTATGCGATTGTAGAAACCCGGTAGACTGCCCATTAGAAAATAAGTGCTGCATCAAATCTGTGGTATACCAATACACTATATCATCCACGGAGAACCCTAACAATAATATGATATACATTGGGTCCACGAAAAATGCTTTTAAAACCAGATGGAGGGAGCATAAATGCTCCTTCAACAACATAAACAAAAGACATCAGACCTCTCTATCTAAATATTTTTGGCACCTGAAAGAAAAAAATAGGACACCTAAAGTAAAAAGTTTTCGGCTCTTGTTTTGAAACATGAGACCTCTTATGTAGCGAGTTGGAATCATATTTTTAAATAAATAATTATATATATATATATATATATATATACATTGTAAAAACATCTAATTTAAGCCGTTTAAAGATAATGGAAGCACGTTCTATAAAGTAGATTAAACAACGTATTAGGTCTGTTCTGAAGGGACCACAACATGTAATTACTGCTACTCTCATCAAGTATGACTATGAATTGCTACTACTTCTACCCAATACAACTTAGAGCATAAAAAGTAAAAAAGCATACTAACAACGAACTCCATGAAAACAACTAATGGATTAACCAAAAGCGCTTCTGACAATAATCCCGATTGACAGTGTCTACACCCTCTTAGTTCTCATGTAAGGAAACTTGTAAGAACACTAGAAAATAGCAATATATATATGCAGAGGTTTCACAGACAAGGCACTGCGATTAAGCTTTCTATTATATTTTCGTGTATTCGTACTAGAGATTTATTTTTGAAACATAGAATGTGTAACAACTGCCTAAATGATCTTTGGATCCGAGTGTCTTCGATTGATCAAGAATCAACCATTAGCCATTATCAAGAAGGCATACGAATGCAAGAAAAATATAATAAAATGATGTCCAAAAAAGACATCTCTTGCAAGAAAAACGATCGATATATATATATATATATATATATATATATATATATATATATATATATATATATAAGGGCACTTGATAATATATTGATAATAAGGGCACTTGATAATACACCGAGGGTGTTGAAACAAAATGGCTATTTTTGTAGTGATTTTATAACATATTTATGTTATAAATTTTTTAAAAATAAATAATTATATATATATATATATATATATATATATATATATATATATATACTGTTTGCACGATATTTTAATAGATACAATTTATTTAAGTAAATGCTCTCTGTTTTTAATTAAACAGTATTAATTACATTTACCGGTCTGTATATTCGAGAAATTTCGAAGAAAATATGGGTTCTCCAACAGGGATCGAACCTGAGTCCTATAAGGAATCGTCATTTGATCTGAGGTGCTATACCAATCAGATGTAGAGAAGCGCCTGGTTAGCAAAGATCAAATCAATGTTTTTAAACTACATTTCTTCGGCGAACTTTCCCGAACAATCATATCTGCTCAAGAAACGTACCTTAACGTAAACAATGACAACACATTAGAAAATGGATTAAGTCCGACAATTATTTAATATATTTTCTGTTTACAGGTTATTCACAGCATTCATTTAAATAAATTATATCTATATAAATAATTGTCGGACTGAATCGATTTCATAATATATATATATATATGTTTTTCATGTTATTTTATCACTTATATTATTGTATTATTAACAACCGCAATCACTATGCACTATTTCATATATATATATATATATATATATATATATATATATATCAGGATCACGAATTACATTGCCGGGGCACCTCATATACTGCAGCCGCGGTAGAAGGGGTGTGTCTGAGGCAAGATAACCTGACGGAGCTCAACCCTTACTTGAATGGACAATGTAAGGCAGAGTACTGAAGGCCTGAATAAGTTTTCTTCTCACTATTGCTCAGTTGAGAAGACAGTGGGTCTGACACAAAACGATTTTAACCTGGTATCTTTTTAGCTGAATGAATCATTGGGGTTTTCAGTGATTCTTACGATAAATGGTGACAGGATGGATAAACGTCTTATCTGAAAACCTGGAAAAATAGAAACTTAAAATTAGTTTAGTGGATTTTTAGATATGAAACATTTTGTCAGTAGGGCAATTATACTGTAACACTATTGGACAATTTTGCTGTATATATATATATATATATATATATATATATATGAACAGTTGGAAAAAAGAAATATCCGTACACATACAATTTTTTTAATTTATTGTATTTCCAAATAATGAATAATCATGCGTTTTATATAATGAACTGCACACAGATGCATAATAACTAAATATGCATAGAAAACAGAAAAAAAAAATTTACTCGAAATAAATCCGATTTATCCATTTTAATGGGTGAAAAAAGTAATCGTACAATGCCAATTTCAGATTTAAAACTTTTAAATTGCTTTTATAATCTAGATAATTCAATTGGAATATTCTAGAATGTTCCAATAATGTAATCAGTAGTTATTTTTACCCCCAAAATTACAAATAGAACATTCTGTAATTGATATTCGTGCAAGAAGTTTATCATCATGGCAAGAAGTAAAGAATTTACAAATTCGCAAAAAGAACTGATTGTTAAGCTCTGGAAAGAAGGTAAAAGTTACAGAAAAATCTCAGACAAGCTGAATATTCCATTTACTACCATGAGTACATTCATTGCAAGGTATAAAAAAAAACGCCCAAAACTATTGAAAACCAAAGAAGAACAGGTACTCCACGGAAGATTTCTTCAAGATCTTTGAAGAAATTAATACGTCAAATTAAACAAATTCCAATGGTTACTCGTCAAGTGCTGCCGGATGATTTGCTCTCATCAGGAATCCGTGTCACTATAAGTAAAATAAGGAATGAAATTCATAAGAACAAATCTAAAATAACGCCCCCCCTAAAAACTCCATTGCTTTTGAAAAGACACAGAGATGCCAGGTTAAAATTTGTTCGTAAGGATAAGGAAAAATCGTATTGGCAAAGAGTATTATGGACAGACGTAACCAAAATTCAGTTGTTTGGACGTAATTCTAGAAATCATCTATGGTGGAAAGATGGTGATGCCTTCAAACAAAACAGTTCCAACAGTGAAATTTGGTGGTGGCAGCATCATGGTTTGGGAATGTTTTTTCTGCAAACGGTACTGGCAACATATCAGTAATAGATGGTAGAATGAATGCTGCAGCATATCAAAATAATTTAGAAGCAAATTTAATGATTTCGGTTGAAAATCTTGGATTTCCTCCTGATTGGATCTTCCAACAAGATAATGATCCTAAGCACATTGCAAAATCTACGAAGAAATGGCTTGCCGAAAAAAAAAATGTAAATATCCTGAAATGGCCAAATCTGTCTCCAGATTTAAACCTACTCGAGAATCTGTGAAGTTATTTGAAAATTTAAATCCAATCGAGAACTCCAGCAAATATCCCGGATCTGAAGTTCATATGCGAAGAAGAATGGAACAAAATGCCAAATAAAATCTGCTACTCATTAATTGAGAACGACAAGAAGAGGTTGGTTGCTGTAGAAGTGAATAATGGCTATTCTACAAAGTATTAAATGAAGATTATGTATTCTTTTTTGTATTGTACGAATACTTTTTTCTGTCATTAAAATGGATAAATCGGATTTATTTCTAATAAATCATTTTTTTTCTGTTTTCTATGCATATTTAGTTATTATGCATCTATGTAGAGTTAATTATATGAAAAGTATGTTTAATCATTATTTGGAAAAACAATAAATTAAAATTTGTATGTGTACGAATATTTGTTTCCCCTCACTGTACATACATGCAAAAGAAAGTATATAGTAACGAAAAACAAAATGTGCACAGAAAACCAATTTTATTCATTACCTACTTTTACATTATATTGATTTACCTACTGTATACCTACTTTTGCACAGACTATATATTAGGCTGGTGCAAAAATAATGACGTAATAATGTCGTTTTTTGACGTTAAAAAATACGCCAAAAAACGATATTATTACGTCATTATTTTTGCACCAACCTAATACATATATATATATATATATATATATATATATATATATATATATATATATATATAATATTTATAATATTACATGTGTGTTTGTGTTATTGGATGTTTATGCGTTTCTACAGTTTTCATCCGATTTCGATGAAATTTTTTTGTATGATAGATAATTCGTCAGTGTCGATTTTGAGTCCAAACTAGCTGTAAAAATTACAAACTTGAAGGTGAAAAGTCGAAAAAACTAATTTTTTTAAAACTTTGCGCAAAAATCAAATGCAAAATTTAATGTCTGTAAAAACAGCGTCCAGTCAATTTAGAGAGTTGAAATCTAACGCAGAGAATTATTAGAATTGTAAAAAAAAAATACATTATAAATAAAAAAATTGTCGTATAGTATTATTTTGACGACCCATGGAAGTGGTTCCTTCCTGACAAGATTGCGAACGAAAAAACCTGCCCTTTTCAGGCCCCCCCTTCGAATTGTTACACCTCCCACAGTTGGGGATGTGCCTCAGTTGCACCCAGTTGTTGTTACTAATATTGATTTTCGGGTGGGCTGACTTTAAACTTAAACTCCTCCAACTGAACAGCAAAAATTCCCAGTAATGAAACACACCCGTTCGAAGACGGGTTATACTGCTAGTATATATATATATCATTATTATATCTATTGTATATATATATATATATATATATATATATATATATATATATATATATATATATATATAATAATGATATATATATATATATATATATATATATATATATATATATATATATATATATCATTATTATATCTATTGTGTATATATATATATATATATATATATATATATATATATATATACAATAGATATGATAATTATATATATATATATATATATATATATATAAATAGATATAGTTCATATATGTGGGATAATTATATACATATATAAGCTAAATATCTATATTATATTAATATGTATTTTATGTTAATATATCTTTCTACATTATAAAAATGTCATCATCATCATCCCCTTGACTTTTGCTCCTGCCCTTTCAGCAAATTTGTCGGTCAAGTCCTGGAACTCACTGTTACTACTTGCTATGAGGTCAATGCCATATACAAATTATATATATATATATATATATATATATATATATATAAAATAATAGAATATATATATATATATATATATATATATATATATATATATATATATATATATATATATAAAATAATAGAATCTACCGTCAGTTTCGACGTATGAGGATCTGACAGTTTAATTGATTCAGTTATGAAATTTTGTGCAATAATCTTAAGTGGCATTTAAGACCTGCTAGTGATTTACAAAGGAGGTCACATATGGAGCGAGTGTGAGGATTGTGAGATGAGATCACTGTTAGATTAGCTGACCTTTTAGTTCATGCTCTCGCTTCTCACGAAACTCATAAATTACAGTATCAGGATAAAAAATACATTTTATATATATATATATATATATATATATATATATATATATATATATATATATAGAGAGAGAGAGAGAGAGAGAGAGAGAGAGAGAAAAGCGAGAGTTCCGGTTGATTATTGTTATTGCCTGGCTACTCTGTAGCGGATTTTGGTATTGAAAATATAATTATATATATATATTAGACTACCCGTTGGGTCACTGACTGTTCAGTTTATAAAATATTGAAGTTGATTTCGACATTCCATCAAAATGAAAGTTAATTTTATTATGATTCAGATAAATATTTCAATTCGTTCGTGTCATCATTGGTCTGGTTTACAAGTTCATCTTTAACGTTTTACTGATTGTTTGCAGCATTTAATCGGAATAGAACTTCCGGTATAAACTTGAACTTTAAGTCAGATTAATTTAAAAATAATTTTTAATATGCCAAAATATATTTTTAAATCATATTCACTTGAAAATATTTTTTAAATATGCCACATAATGTTTTAATTATTTAAAATATTGTTTGTTTAAAGAAAGCTGAAATATAGATAATTATTCTACAAATAACTGGACGAAACGGCAAAGCGGTATTTCTTTGTGCCTGTCTTTAACTTAAAGATATTTTAATTAAAAAATTACCGGTTTGAAGAAAGTTATAATAAAAATACTTACTGTATAAACAACTCGTATTTTTAAATCTTATTCACTTAAAATATTTTAAAATCAGATTAAAATATATATTTTTTAAATATTTAAAATATTGTTTGTTTAAAGAAAGCTGAAATACAAATAATTAACTTAAATCATTATGTGCCGAACGGACGCACCACGCAAGCACGCACCCAATCACAGACTTATAGTATCACACACACACACACACACACACACACACACACACACACACACACACACACACACATAAATACATATATATATATATATATATGGAGAAAGAGAGATTGAGAGAGGGAGACATACAGACAGATAGATAAAGAAAGCGTTTGAGCGAAATGATGAGAAACGGACGTGAGGCCGAGAAAATAATTCATATAAAATCTATTCCGGGTGTGTCTTTCGAATCGAATTTCTAGCACCGATATTGACTCCAGCCTTTTCCTATTGAATCGAAGTACTTGATAAAATGGATTCCCTGTTGACTTGTCGGCTGCAATGTCGACAGCGAACGACATCTTCCGCGCCGGAAACAACTCTTGCTTAATACTCTACCAATATTTGACTGCTGTAAAGCTACACCGATATTTACTCGCTTGTGCTTCTCACACAAGTGTCCATGCGCATCGCGGACATTTCCACCTTTTTATTTTTATTTTCATGATCCGGACAATTGTCGTTGGTTCATTCATGATATTCTTGTAATGGGTTTGGTTGTCGGAAGGACTGTTAGAACGGGGAGTGCGCTTGGGGATAATTAATCAGAAAATCAACGTGGGATTATTTTTCTGGCTTTTTGAGGCGGAAGCAGAAAAATGAAAGATTGAGATGGTTGTGTTGTCCGGCTTGAACTCTGCGTTATTTGTTGCTTTCTATTAATTCGATGAGAGAAGACAACACGGCACAAATGAAATGAACTCTTGCGGAATTAATAAGCTAATGAATAAGAAATAAAATCAGACATGGTTGAACATGAAGACAAAGCGAGAAAAGCAAAGAGAAAAAGATACTATGAGAACGAGTAACAAATAAAATAGTGGAAAAAAAAAGCATTAAACAAATAAGAAAGAAAGAGGAATTGTTTGATCGATTCATATATTCCCTGTATTATCTTTTAGACAATGTTAAAGAATTCTTAGAAGTGTAATTAAAGTTCGCAATGCTATGTATTCTTGGTTTAGCCAATAGATTATAGCAACGTTTTCCTTTTTTGTTTTTAAACCATCAAATGTATGGAAAAGAAGGTCGGTACAGACGCTTTGAAATCGTTTGAAAATTGTTCGAAGCTATCACCATGAGTCTGCTTCCGTAGTTTAGCGTAAGTGGAGACATTTACCAAGATAATGAGCAGAAAAAAATATTTTAATTTTTGTGTGTCTGCTGCTTGGTCCCACTTTATCAATTCTACATGAACCATATAGAAAACAAAGTCTTTAATGATTTTTCTAAGCCCTTCATAAGTTGATATATTGATGAGATGTTCATATTAACTAAAAACTTAGATGAAATGAAAAAAAGAAAACCTTAAAGTGACCTCTGATAATACCTTCGTCCGTCATTTTACTTATAAACTCAGGATTAAAAATTGAATACATTTCCTTGACGTTCTAGCAGATGGTAATAGTAATGATCGTATCATTTCACCATACAAAAAGCTCAGCAAACATGGACCTTCATGCCTGCTAAAAAACGGCGTGTCGAAAGGACAGTTCTATATTTTTTTTGCTCTTTGGAATTGGCAACAACAGTCTAAAACAGTTCCTCAGAGGTGGACTATACTATAAAAGACTGTATTATATTTAATCACTAATCAATGTTTTTAAATCTTCGTTAACAATTTTTATAGAAAAAAAAAATTCCTCTTTGTTTCGATTTGGCTAGTCTGTTTTTTGAATTATTGGAAAGTGGTTCTTTCAAAAATATTTTGCCACAGAATTCTTATTTTAGATACAGAGATGATTCTCTATTAGTATATCAACAAAGTTTTACCCGACCTTCTCAAGAAACTGAATAATAACGAAGCCATAATAGATTTTACCTTTGAATCTGAATCTAACAAAACATTATTCTTCCTAGATATTATGCAACATAGAACTAATAACTACCTCAGTTGGAGGTTTACAGAAAATCTACTAACAAAAATGATCTTATCGACTTTTATTCTCACCACTGCAACAGGATAAAATCTTGAATAATTCTAGGTTTTATTTAAGAGCATTAAGAATCTGCAGACACAAAAACTTGCCTGAAGAAGAAATATATATATATAGAAACCACTTTTAAAATCCATGAATATCCTCATTATTTCATCTACAATGCTAAAAGAAAGGAATACAAAATATACAACCGCAAAAATACAATAACATTATTAACAATGTATTATATATTTATACGTATTATTATTATTATTATTATTATTATTATTATTATTATTATTAATATTTGATACTCATATTAAAAAAATATTTACATTTTAAATGTTGCTTCATGCGGCGATGTTTGTTCTGTATAATAAAAGCTTCGAGTATTTTGTGTCTTTCCTTGCAATGAGTGCTATATAGTATTTTGTGTCTTTCCTTGCAATGAGTGCTATATAGTATTTTTATTTTATCTGCTAATATTTCTATTATGTCTTAATTCTATTTTGGTTGATTGTAATATGATGATCGATATGTGCACGAATTGCACTTTCAAGATATGACAAGTGAACCTACGAGAAAGTGTGGTGCATGTGCGGCCAATGTAAGAAATTAATGTTGTTTGTTGAGTATTGATATTGGGGTCCTATCTGCTAAAGAACACGAGGCTTCATAAACTACATTATTTTTATATGTGCAGGATTTTTGAAGACCTGAGTTGCTCGTGATAATTAGATAATATACTTTGATTTTTTTTATTGTAAACGACAAACCTAATGTATTTGTTGAAATCATTGAGTGATATGTTCTGGTGAATTTTTAATAGCTTTTTCATTTTGATGAAAAGAAGAAGGGAGGAAAGAAAGAAAAGTTTATTAAAATGAAAAAGAGAAAAAGAGAAAGAGAAGAAAAAATAAGAAGGGGGAGATAAATAAATAAAGAAACGTTTGCTAAAATGGAAAGTGAGAGAGTGAAAATGAGGAAGAGAGAAAGAGTTAGATCGAAGAAGAAGGAATGAGAGAGAGAGAGAGAATGAGGAGAGAAAGAAGAAAAAGCAATAGACAAAAAGAAGAGAAGAAAGAAAAGATTATTAAAAAGGAGAAAAAGGAAGTAAAAAGAAACAGAAAGAAAGAAAGAAAGACAGAATAAAAGTATGGTTTATTAAAATGGAAAGAGTGAGTGAAAATGGGGAAGAGATAGGAGAAGAAAGAATGCGAGAGAGTGAAGCGAGAAAGACAGGAAACAGAAAGAAAGAAAGAAAGAAAGAAAGGAAGAAAGAAAGAAAGGAAGGGAGAAAGAAAGAAAGAAAGAAAGAAAGAAAGAGATAGGTATAAAGAAAACGAAAGAGAGGGAAATCCGTTGGCGTTTCGTAATGATTAGCAGGTTAACCTGGTCGGCCATTACTGCTGCAGGGAATTACAATTTAATCAAATGTTGTCCATTTATGACAGATGAAGCGAAGCTCTTATTCACTAAGTTTGGTTTAAATTTGTCACACTCATTGAACACCAGGTAAGGGTCGAACTCATTACTCACTAGTAATAGTCAATCAAGATGAACTATCAAATCAAACGTCGAGTCTACGAAAAGAAATTAAGTTTAGTGAATATTTAAGATATGTCGCCATGATGCCGTGGGCAGCAAGGAGAACAAAGTGGGTATATAAAAAAAAAAGAAATGGAGAAAGAGAATGTGATTATGAGAAAAAGAAAAGAGAGTAAGAGAGAGAAATAGAGAGAGAAAGAGGGAATGAAAAAAGAAGCAGAAAGTAAATGATAAATTTAAATCTATATATCTAAATGATATATATATATATATATATATATATATATATATATATATATATATATATATATATATAATGAACACTCCAGTCGGTTTCGACGTATGAGGATCTGACAGCTTAGTTGATTCAGTTATGAAAGTTTGTGTGATAATCTTAAGTGGCATTTAAGACCCGCTAGTGATTTACAAAGGAGGCCACATATGGAGCGAGTGTGAGGATTGTGAGATGAAATCACTGTTAGATTGGCTGACCTTTTAGATCTTGCTCTCGGTTCTTGAGGATGATTCAGACAAGCAGATTGAAAATTGCTGAGTCCACTAAAACACGTTGATCTCCATTCTACCCGCTCCAAGGCTAAGCGCTCAAGGGTGTTATGTGGTATATTGACTGCTGATAAGTTGCTTTTCAGCTTGTCTTTGTATCTTAGCCATGGGCGTCCTACATTCCTGTAGCCCTGATCTAGCTGGCTGTACATTAGGATCTTGGGTATCCTGTCATCAGACATTCTCAAGATATGACCAGTGCACCGTAACTGAGGCAGTATGATAAAAGTCTCGATTCCACCAATATTACACCTGTTAAACAGGTCTACGATAGATGTCCTATATTGAAACTTAACTCCACACATTGCACGCAGACAGATTTTATGGAAAACATCTAGCTGGCGTATATGGTACCTGTATGGAGTCCATGACTCTGCGCCATACAAAAGGATGGCAATTACAGCAGCTCTGTAAACGTAATCAGTCGAATACCTCGCTCATTCAACAAGCGATGGCGAAGTTTTCCGAAAGAACTGGTAGCCTTAGCAATCCGATGCCTGATTTCATCATCTAAAGTTCCACTGTAATTGATTTTGCTACCATGATAGGTGAAAGACTTTACACACACACACACGCACACACACACACACACACACACACACACACACATATATATATATATATACAGACTGCGATAGATATACAGATAGATATGAACAGACAGATAGATGGATATAGAGATAGATATGAACATACTTGAAATAGATAAATGTGAACAGACTGTGAAAAATATAAATAGAATTAGATATGTATGAACAAACTGAGATAATTACATATATAGATAAATAGATAGATATGTAAAAATTGAGATAGCGATGAATAAATAGACATATACGAAATAGATAGATATGAACAGACTCAGATAGATAGATTTAAATGTATTTAAATTATGTTAATCATATCACACCATCGGAGGCGGGAATGCCACTAGTACGCAGGGGATTACAGGGAGTGAAAGTGAGAGAAAAGACTGAGTACAGGGAGGATTGAGGAAAGGACAAAAGATGAACGAGATTCAAGAAGAAATAGAAGATTGCGAATGTCGCTGTATTTAAATTATGTTAATCATTTCACCCCATGAGAGGCATGAATGCCACTAGTACGCAGGGGATTACAGGGAGTGAAAGTGAGAGAAAAGATTGAATATAGGGAGGATTGAGGAAAGGACAAAGGATGAACGAGATTCAAGAAGAAATAGAAGATGGCGATTGACGCTGTATTTAAATTATGTTAATCATTTGACCCCATGAGAGGCATGAATGCCACTAGTACGCAGAGGATTACAGGGAGTGAAAGTGAGAGAAAAGATTGAGTATAGGGAGGATTGAGGAAAGGACAAAAGATGAACGAGATTCAAGAAGAAATAGAAGATGGCGATTGACGCTGTATTTAAATTATGTTAATCATTTGACCCCATGAGAGGCATGAATGCCACTAGTACGCAGGGGATTACAGGGAGTGAAAGTGAGACAAAAGACTAAGTATAGGGAGGATTGAAAAAAGGATAAAGATGAACGAGATTCAAGAAGAAATAGAAGATGGCGATTGACGCTGTATTTAAATTATGTTAATCATTTCACCCCATGAGAGGCGAGAATGCCACTAGTACGCAGGGGATGACAGGGAGGGAAAGTGAGAGAAAAGATTGAGTATAGGGAGGATTGAGGAAAGGACAAAGGATGAACGAGATTCAAGAAGAAATAGAAGATGGCGATTGACGCTGTATTTAAATTATGTTAATCATTTGACCCCATGAGAGGCATGAATGACACTAGTACGCAGGGGATTACAGGGCGGGAAAGTGAGAGAAAGTGAGAGAAAAGACTGATTATAGGAAGGATTGAGGAAAGGACAAAAGATGAACGAGATTCAAGAAGAAATAGAAGATGGCCATTGACGCTGTATTTAAATTATGTTAATCATTTCACCCCATGAGAGGCGAGAATGCCACTAGTACGCAGGGGATGACAGGGAGGGAAAGTGAGAGAAAAGATTGAGTATAGGGAGGATTGAGGAAAGGACAAAGGATGAACGAGATTCAAGAAGAAATAGAAGATGGCGATTGACGCTGTATTTAAATTATGTTAATCATTTGACCCCATGAGAGGCATGAATGCCACTAGTACGCAGGGGATGACAGGGCGGGAAAGTGAGAGAAAGTGAGAGAAAAGACTGATTATAGGAAGGATTGAGGAAAGGACAAAAGATGAACGAGATTCAAGAAGAAATAGAAGATGGCCATTGACGCTGTATTTAAATTATGTTAATCATTTCACCCCATGAGAGGCGAGAATGCCACTAGTACGCAGGGGATGACAGGGAGGGAAAGTGAGAGAAAAGATTGAGTATAGGGAGGATTGAGGAAAGGACAAAGGATGAACGAGATTCAAGAAGAAATAGAAGATGGCGATTGACGCTGTATTTAAATTATGTTAATCATTTGACCCCATGAGAGGCATGAATGCCACTAGTACGCAGGGGATTACAGGGCGGGAAAGTGAGAGAAAGTGAGAGAAAAGACTGATTATAGGAAGGATTGAGGAAAGGACAAAAGATGAACGAGATTCAAGAAGAAATAGAAGATGGCCATTGACGCTGTATTTAAATTATGTTAATCATTTCACCCCATGAGAGGCGAGAATGCCACTAGTACGCAGGGGATTACAGGGAGGGAAAGTGAGAGAAAAGACTGAGTATAGGGAGGATTGAGGAAAGGACAAAAGATGAACGAGATTCAAGAAGAAATAGAAGATGGCGATTGACGCTGTATTTAAATTATGTTAATCATTTCACCCCATGAGAGGCGGGAATGCCACTAGTACGCAGGGGATTACAGGGAGTGAAAGTGAGAGAAAAGACTGAGTATAGGGAGGATTGAGGAAAGGACAAAGGATGAACGAGATTCAAGAAGAAATAGAAGATGGCGATTGATGCTGTATTTAAATTATGTTAATCATTTCACCCCATGAGAGGCGAGAATGCCACTAGTACGCAGGAGATTACAGGGAGGGAAAGTGAGAGAAAAGACTGAGTATAGGGAGGATTGAGGAAAGGACAAAAGATGAACGAGATTCAAGAAGAAATAGAAGATGGCGATTGACGCTGTATTTAAATTATGTTAATCATTTCACCCCATGAGAGGCGGGAATGCCACTAGTACGCAGGGGATTACAGGGAGTGAAAGTGAGAGAAAAGACTGAGTATAGGGAGGATTGAGGAAAGGACAAAGGATGAACGAGATTCAAGAAGAAATAGAAGATGGCCATTGATGCTGTATTTAAATTATGTTAATCATTTCACCCCATGAGAGGCGAGAATGCCACTAGTACGCAGGGGATTACAGGGAGGGAAAGTGAGAGAAAAGACTGAGTATAGGGAGGATTGAGGAAAGGACAAAAGATGAACGAGATTCAAGAAGAAATAGAAGATGGCGATTGACGCTGTATTTAAATTATGTTAATCATTTGACCCCATGAGAGGCATGAATGCCACTAGTACGCAGGGGATTACAGGGAGGGAAAGTGAGAGAAAAGACTGAGTATAGGAAGGATTGAGGAAAGGACAAAAGATGAACGAGATTCAAGAAGAAATAGAAGATGGCCATTGACGCTGTATTTAAATTATGTTAATCATTTCACCCCATGAGAGGCGGGAATGCCACTAGTACGCAGGGGATTACAGGGAGTGAAAGTGAGAGAAAAGACTGAGTATAGGGAGGATTGAGGAAAGGACAAAGGATGAACGAGATTCAAGAAGAAATAGAAGATGGCGATTGATGCTGTATTTAAATTATGTTAATCATTTCACCCCATGAGAGGCGAGAATGCCACTAGTACGCAGGGGATTACAGGGAGGGAAAGTGAGAGAAAAGACTGAGTATAGGGAGGATTGAGGAAAGGACAAAAGATGAACGAGATTCAAGAAGAAATAGAAGATGGCGATTGACGCTGTATTTAAATTATGTTAATCATTTGACCCCATGAGAGGCATGAATGCCACTAGTACGCAGGGGATTACAGGGAGGGAAAGTGAGAGAAAAGACTGAGTATAGGAAGGATTGAGGAAAGGACAAAAGATGAACGAGATTCAAGAAGAAATAGAAGATGGCCATTGACGCTGTATTTAAATTATGTTAATCATTTCACCCCATGAGAGGCATGAATGCCACTAGTACGCAGGGGATTACAGGGAGTGAAAGTGAGAGAAAAGATTGAGTATAGGGAGGATTGAGGAAAGGACAAAGGATGAACAAGATTCAAGAATAAATAGAAGATGGCGATTGACGCTGTTTTTAAATTATGTTAATCATATCACCCCATGAGAGGCCGGAATGCCACTAGTACGCAGGGGATTACAGGGTGTGAAAGTGAGAGAAAAGACTGAGTATAGGGATGATTGAGGAAAGGACAAAAGATGAACGAGATTCAAGAAGAAATAGAAGATGGCGATTGACGCTGTATTTAAATTATGTTAATCATTTCACCCTAGAGAGGCGGGAATGCCACTAGTACGCAGGGGATTACAGGGAGTGAAAGTGAGAGAAAAGACTGAGTATTGGGAGGATTGAGCAAAGGACAAATGATGAACGAGATTCAAGAAGAAATAGGAGAAAAGACTGAGTATAGGGAGGATTGAGGAAAGGACAAAAGATGATCGAGATTCAAGAAGAAATAGTAGATGGCCATTGACGCTGTATTTAAATTATATTAATCATTTCACCCCAGAGAGGCGGGAATGCCACTAGTACGCAGGGGATTACAGGGAGTGAAAGTGAGAGAAAAGACTGAGTATAGGGAGGATTGAGCAAAGGACAAAAGATGAACGAGATTCAAGAAGAAATAGAAGATGGCTATTGACGCTGGATTTAAATTATGTTAATCATTTCACCCCATGAGAGGCGGGAATGCCACTAGTACGCAGGGGATTACAGGGAGTGAAAGTGAGAGAAAAGACTGAGTATAGAGAGGATTGAGGAAAGGACAAAAGATGAACGAGATTCAAGAAGAAATAGAAGATGGCCATTGACGCTCTATTTAAATTATGTTAATCATTTCACCCGATGAGAGACCGGAATGCCACTAGTACGCAGGGGATTACAGGGAGTGAAAGTGAGAGAAAAGACTGAGTATAGGGAGGATTGAGGAAAGGACAAAGGATGAATGAGATTCAAGAAGAAGTAGGATATGGCGATTGACGCTGTATTTAAATTATGTTAATCATTTCACCCCATTAAAGGCCGGAATGCCACTAGTACGCAGGGGGGGGGGGTTACAGGGAGTGAAAGTGAGAGAAAAGACTGAGTATAGGGCGGATTGAGGAAAGGACAAAAGGTGAACGGGATTCAAAAAGATAGAAGATGGCCATCGTAGTTCTATTTAAATTGTGTTAATCATTTCACCCCAAGCAAGGTGAGAAAGCCACTAGTACGCCGTGGGGTACAGGGAGTAAAATTTAGAGAAAAGACTGAGTATAGGGCTGATTGAAGAAAGGATAAAAGATGAACAGGATTTAAGAAGACAGAATATAGCGAATGACGAACTTTTCTCGCTGGTGCCCCGCCAACATGAATTTAAGCGTGCTACTTCATTGGCATTTAGGTCCCACACGTTTACTCTTGATATAGCTAAATGCCAGTGCCGTTACTACTCCTACAGTTTCTGTTCTCTCATTTCGAACATGTGGAACTCACTTCTGATTACTTGCCTCCCTGATAGCTACAGTTTTCAGGGATTTAAATGCAACGCTTAAATTCATGTAGTCAGGGCACCAGGGAGAAAAGCTCGTCAGCTCAGTTGCCATGAGAATATTTGTAGAAAAGACAGACGTAAGCCACATCACATGAGAAAGTGACTGAAGTCAAGATCCCAAGCCTGGATCAATAACATTCCAGATCATTTTTGGGATTTTATCAAGAACCTCGAGATGAATAGCAAGAACACCAGACCAGATATAGCAACAGTAATAAATGCATGGGCAAATGGTTGATTTGTAAATGTTAAAGATGGACTCTGACGAGAAAAAAATTGTAAGTTGTTATTTTTATTCACCCCCTCCCCTACAGATAAATTGTACATATGAGGACTGCTTAGGACTTTATTGAGACCTTGAGGTATTATGCTAGCTGTAGTAAGAATGGTAAGTAAGAATGTATTGTTTTGGTGTAAGGAATACTGTGGTCAGTATTGGGTCAGTAATTTTGTCTAGCTAAGTTTTAAGATAATTCCCCTCCCCCACATCTCCACATTTGGTCCTTCTAACACATTTTCGCATTTTGCATTTTCGAAATAAACTTCACTTTACTATATTGATACGTAGACTTCATGAATTTAAGTGTAGTACTAGATGATGGCGGAGTACTAGATGTGCGTTGTGGTTTAAGGGATATCGGCTCGGAGTGAGAACGCGGAGGGCCAAGTTCGAATTCCAGTTAAGTTTGTTAGATTCACTTGCAGACAAATAACCTTTGCAAAGGCATGAATCCATCTATTCTCCCTCCAGATATGGGTTGAATAACAGGACAGACTGGGTAACTTTTTAGCCTTTGTTGGCAACCAGTCTTCCGCAAAAAAAATAACCACTTACTGCTGGGGAAAAAAACTGCCTTGTCAGTGATGTATCGAAAGATACATGATCGCCCAAGCGTGTATTACGGATGGTAATTAACTGGCGGCAAGGTTTCGTCATTTTACAGTCACAATGGCTCGATTAAACCGTAAATTCTATGCTAATAGTTTCTTCTATCGCACTTCTCGCTTGTGGAACTCTCTTCCGGCTTCTTGCTTTCTGGACTTCAAAAATTTAAATGCAATGTCAATTGTTATCTTCTGTCTTCTTAATTCTTGTTCTTTTTTGTCCTCTCTCCTTAATAGTAATTTTTCTCATATTCTCTAACAGTTAGTAAACCTCTTGCGTCCTAGTGACTTTACTGCCTTTGATCTTCAAAAATTTAAATGCAATGTCAATCGTTATCTTCTGTATTCTCTCTTCTTGTTCTTTTATTGTTCTCTCTCCTTAATAGTGTTTTTCTCATATTCTCTAACACTCCATAATCTCTTGTGTCTTAGTGGCTTTATTGCCTTGTTGGGATGAAATGATTAAAAAAAATAATACTGAGAAATATTTTCAATGAGAGTCACTTGTCAGAGCTCTGGGTTTATAAACTTAAGAAACTTGATGGAATTGTGTTGAAAATTGTGCCATTCTCTGCTTTGTTGATGAGTGCTGCATTTGCTGCTACTTCTACTTGTGAATTTGGTGACATCATAATTGTGGGTTCAATCCCTGGGCCAGGCAGTGTGTACTTGGAATCAGTGGAAACGAGATGAGTAATAAGAACTAGACGAGATATCTCTCGACGTTGACCCCGGAACGAGAACAATCTACACCCAGTAAATTAAATAAAGGGCTCAGTTTGAAAATTCTTATGGCTTACGCGGATCGACAAGCACCTGAAAAATGTCAAAACGATGTGATAACAACAACAAAGATGAGGACAATTCCGGTTTACACGCCTAAACGGTTTTTTGAACAGGAATAGAGATTTATTCCTTGTTTCCTCTTTAAGATTGGCTTTTCGGTTTTTTTAAAATCGTTTTTATACTCTTTCACTGCTAGTAGCCATTTGCGTCCTAGTGGCTTCATCGCCTTGCTTGGGGATTGATTGATTGAAAAAACGAAACAAAAATAAAACATATGACAACATCAAAATGGAAGCACTTTATGTAAAAGTTGTCCTTCGGTATGGTGATGGCCAGAGGGAACGCCTTGTCTACCATCAAGATAAGAGTAATATTTGGAATAAATCACAAATCACAAATCCAAAGAACACACAAGCATTAAATTACATCACTTAGCATCCTCCATAATTTACTTTAACCTTCAGTGACCTTGAACTTAACCTTATAAAAAAGTTCTAAAAAAACTAACGATATTTTTTTTTACTTCTGTTTATAAATCCTAATGAACCAGATACTACCTACCTAGTTTTCACCACATGGGATCATCATTATTTTATTTTTGCTCTACTTAGTTTATTGAGCACTCTTCGTTTTAACTTATTACTCGCTGTTTTTTTTTCTTTGTACCAGAGATTTAAGGTACTAGACGATTTCTTTCGACCTGTTCAGAGGTTTCTGCTGCTTTTTTCTTTTATTTTTTTTTCATTTTTCCTCGGATGCCAGTTTATTTGAACATTGTGCTATTCAAGTTTTTTTATCCACCGAGTTTAAATAGATTTACATAATATATATATATAAAAGCGAATCCTAAGGTTTTAATGCATTTTAACAAGTGAAAGGTCTTGAATATTTTATTTTAGTTTAATTCAAAGTTAATAGATTAAATTTAATATTTTCAATGGACAAAATATTTTGCTGTATTTTAAATCGAACTTAAATTTATTGCAATCATTTCTTTCTAATTATCAGTAAATTCGATAAAGTCGTCCATATTGAAAAATCTGTCAACACACCATAATTGTTTTTATTAAAAAATCTACCTAAACTAATTAAAAATATTTGAAGCAATGTAATATTTTATTGAATTTTAAGTAATTTCCTTTTATAGTCTTACTTAGGACGATGCTGTTGAGGAAATGTTGGAAAATGATAAATGGATTTCAAACTTATAGTTTCTAATGTTATTTTCTGATAATGTCGTATTTAGACGAATTTGCAAATAGCGATACGTTTATACAGATATAAAATAAATTCAAAATCATTTTTTAAATACTTGGAATCGACTGTAATAAGCTTTTTCATTTAAAATTGTAAAATACAGATTTAATTTAATAACAACATCACTTGACCGATACAAATTACAGGAAACAGAATTGTAAAAGATTTAAGTTGATAATTCTAATTCTAATTAAAAGGAAAAAAATGAAACAGTTCTTGTAAAAGTTCATTATTTATCGAAAAAAATATTTTCTTAAGACAATAGTGCCCATAATAAATTTTATTTATAAGAACAATTAAAAGCTTTTCTAATTAAATAATACCTTAGTTTTATTTAATTTTTATTTTATTTTACGATTCTGAACATATTTTCTGTAACTGGGGGCCCTGTTTGACGAAAGAAAGTTGATGATTTAAATTATCCGAGGACTTGTTCTTATAACTAATATCAACATTAAGCGATATAAACAAAAATTTCTCGAAATTTCATGAAAATAAATAAATGAGGGCGGGGGTAACATATGTAAAAAATGAAGTTTTTACAAAGATTTTATAAAAACGAAACGTTTCAAAAGTAATTTAATTCATATCTGAATAAGACTTGAAAGTTTCATCAAGATCCATTCTACCAGAAGAACAATATTTTAAGAAAACATTTCCAAAGTTATAAAAACAACAAAAAAATTAAATAAATATCTTTTCATCTTTCATCTTAATTATAGCACAAAGGATTTGTCGATAGAATTTTGTTTTTTCAC
>OZ010606.1:1375000-1467500 GCA_963932145.1 Acanthosepion lycidas | reverse complement strand
TATATATATATGAATATGCTTATAAAACGCGTAAATTTCAGGAATAAGTTATTCCAGTAAAAATTTCGGTTGAAGATGGAACAGAGCTTAGTACTTTAATTCAGTTTAATTCAAATAATTATATTGAAGTTTTCGGCTCTTGTTTTGAAGCATAAGAACTCTTATCTAGCGTTGGAATCATATTTTTAAATAAATAATTATATTTATGCTCTACTTTTGTATCGAGCACTGTTTTTTAAAAATAATATCAAAAATACTAAAGAACTTTGGATTATTTACCTAACGAGTTCTTTCCTATTTTCTATATATTTTTACACACACATGCACAAACACACACACACACACACACACACATATATATATATATATATATATATATATATATATATATATATATATATATATATATATGTGTGTGTGTGTGTGTGTGTGTGTGTGTAGTGGATACATATATTTTAGTAGACATCTGATATTTAATCATTGAAATTATTGCTTCCCGGCATAGAAATTTAATTAAATGTAACCAAAGCGATTTGGGAGAGATTTTTTGATACATGAGAACACCCTCAATCGAAGGCTGTCTAAGCGGACTGGGTTACCCGACCTGAAGGTATTTTCAATCGTGTATATTTGCCTGCGATGCATATATGCTATATAGCCTTATCAGATGTCATGTGGGGTATATTGGGCTTTGTGCATTTGTACCCCGATGTCAATTTTTGGCTCACTCAATAACAACAACAACAACATAGTAGTAGTAGTAATAATAATAATAATCATAATAATAATCGAGCTGAAAGCTAAGACAGAAGGCCTAATTGTTGCAGCTCAGGACCAAAGCCTCGCAACCAGATTCTATCACTGTCACGTAATCAACGATGGAACTAACCCGAAATGCAGGATCTGTGAAAAATATGAGGAAACTGTGGAGCATATTATCTCAGGATGTCCGGAACTGGCAAAAAATGAATATATCCAGAGACATAACAACTTAACGACGTATGTGCACTGGAAGATATGCATGAAGCACAAAATCGAAACCACTGAGAGATGGTATGACCAACAACCAGACACAGTTACCCAAAATAATGACGTAATTATCCTCTGAGACATGCTAATTCAAACTGACAGGGAAATAAAAGCCAACAGACCTGATATTATCATAAAAGACAAGAAATTCAGGAAGTGTATCCTTGTTGTCATAGCAGTACCATCTGAGAGAAACGTCTCCATAAAAATTATCGAGAAATTGTCCAGATACAAAAACCTGGAGATCGAGTTTAACAGGGTGTGGAGAATGAAGACTGAGACTGTACCAATAGTAATCGGAGCTCAGACACTTGTGAGAAAATGAATGGACAATTTTGATAACTGTGTCCCGGGTAAAATCAACATACAAGCTGTCCAGAAGATTGCCCTACTAGGAGCATCCCATATACTAAGAAAAGTGCTATCAATTAAATGACAATTCTCCTGTAGGGCCTAAGGACCATAGTTTGGGTCCGGCTTTACAGGATACAAAGCAGGAAACATAACACGCAGACAATAATAATAATACATTACGAAGAGCTTTATCGATGTAAAATGTGTGTGATCTTAGTATCTTTTTTTTACGAAAATGATCAGTGGGAAATGTCAGGAAGCCAATTCTGGCCTTAGGTCTCTGATTGGAACCCGGAAGAAAATGTGTATACAACAGAAATCCAAGGAAATAATAATAATAATAATAATAATAATAATAATAATAATAATAACGGTACCGAAAATAACGCGAGTAAAATTCTTGGACACAGCATCTCAGTACAACAAAAGATTGCTTTGTGCGGAAATGCAAATATTATCCGTAAAACCATTTCCATCTAAACGAAACGTCCCAAATATGCATAGATAATTCTCCTACAGTGCCATTTTGACAAATATACTTAGGAAGGGACTTGGTAATTAGGCACTTAAAATGACTCTGGGAAGATGATGCCACAGAAAACAATAATACGGTGCTGATCATCGATATATCTTATATTCTTATCTTTATACATCTCCTGGTATCGATATATCGATACCAGGAGATGTATAAAGATAAGAAAGAGGAGAAAAGGTACCAAAGCTTTGAAACATGAATTTTGGGGGTTTAAGAAAGTCGTTCCTGTTGTCGTGAGCATCCAGTAACAGACAAAATAAATTAAAAAAAAAAAAATAATATCAACTAGGTAAAAGTGGGTCTGTGATTCGACCTAAAAAGATTCAGAAAACAGCACAGCTTGGGACAGCAAAGAATTCTGAAAAAATAAATATTGAAGGAGAGTGGGGAAGATGTGACTGGGCATGCGGTCATTTGTTACGGTACAAGACGAACTTGATAAAAAGAAGATCATAATTTAGATACAGTTAGCATGAAAAATCAACAAAATCATCAGCAACATTATTGAAGACTTGGTGTCACTTGATCTGACGTGAAATTTTCATCGAGTAAAACAGTAATAATCGAGTAATAACGCCTACGGCCATATCACGTTGAAACACCGGCTCTCGTAAGCGTCAAGCCTGGTCACCACCGGGATGGGTGACCGCTTGAGAATACTTGATGCTGTAAGCTGAGATTTGCGGTTGCTGTAGTGGATAGTAACTCGGAATTGTTAATAGGAGAGCCGACTTCTACTGCCAGACGGGTTAATAACATTCACTTAGGCGTAAATACCCTCGGAAAAATTCACCACTTCCCCCCAGCTATGGGTTAATTAGTAAGACTGGCATCAATAAATCATTATTATCTCCAAAATTTCTTACAGTATAAAAGTATTTTCTGACTTTAAATAACCTGCAGAGGGTTGATAAGCCGTAAAAAACAAATGAATTAATCACCGAGTAAAATAATAATAATAATAATAATAATAATAATAATAATAATAATAATAATAATAATAATAATAATAAATGCCGGAATTTTCATCGAGAATTAAAGAAATTAGAGAACATGGAACAGTGTAAAAAATTCTTAGTAGAAGATCGATGGAAGAATGAGACGTAATCACATACGTATTTTAAAAGTAGCGAGGAATACTGCGGAAGGTGCTGGAGATTTGAGGAGACTTGTTCACATTTGTAATGATAGCAACAAACTTGGTGTGTGTCTTAAAAAGCGACAACTAATAATGAATAAAAAAGTATAGAGACAACAACAGTATATATATATATATATATATATATATATATATATATATATATATATATAAATATAATATAATATAATATAATATAATATAATATAATATATATAATATTATATATATAATTCTTCCGTTAGTCCGATCGTCACACCCTCCAAAATAGCCATACATTGACTGATATAAAGAAAAGTTTGGCGAGAAGTGCAAATAGGTAAGTCGATACAAAGTACAGTTGGTTTTATTAGGGTGCGTAGCTTAGTACAATAAATTTTCACTGTTTTGGGGAAAAAATATTATTTAACATACAAAATACTCCCAGAATTTTAAAAAACAATTTAATGATCAAAATAAGAAATACTTATTTAATAACAATCGAATATTCTTTTTTGCATACCTTTTCTTTAAGTTTTTATATATATTTCATTCTTGTAAAATATGGTAACACTAAATTAGTAACACTAAACTGAGTAGGAAGAGTGGAGTTTTATAAAATTCGACAAAAAATGTTAGCAATAACTTCAACAATACTAAACATTGTGAGAATTTCAACACGCGTGAGCAAAACATTGTAGTTATTTATAGAACAGTGAAGAGAGTGATGGGGGTATTAATTAGACTTGTTGTCACTTGATCTGCTTGGTAATCTACAAGCGTAAAAACAAGCCAAAAAAAAAAAAAAATAAATAAATAAAAAATAAATAAGAGAAAATACTTTAAATACCTGCAAAAACTTGGACGACAATGAGGAGTAGACGTTTGTTTTTCTGCATGTTCTAATTTTGGACGGCAAGCAGTAAGTTGATGTTTTTTGAAAAAATTCTCTAACGTGAAGAGGAAATGGAATTTCGATAGAAATCTTGCGTGTCTCTAACGCGCAAGTCGACTCTGTGTAACTGCGTGTTTGCGGTGTCTGCCTGCGTGTTTCAAACACCAGGCGAGTTCTTTCCACTGCGTCCGACAGAGATAGAATTTTCAGCAGACGACACGAGCGGCTTTACCTTTATATATACATACATGTGCAACGCTTATTACGGAGGCGGGAACCTGATAAACGAAGAAGGTCTGGCGTTGTAGTTGAGAAGAGGTAGGTACACCCTCCGAAAATGGACGGCACGTGGGCACATGCTTGCGCACACGCGTATATATATATAAATATATATATATATATATATATATATATATATATATATATATATATATATATGTGTGTATATATAGGAACGCATGCGTGGTTAAATGAGGTGCGCATCTCAATCGTCTGTTATTACTTTTATTTTTATTTTGTCACAAGAGACATAATGTCACCATAAATTTGTTTCGAAACGTTTTAGTGGCGTGGAAGGAAGTCATTAATTAAATGGTTGTACAAATAAACAGTTACTGACAGTAGTAAAATTGACAAAAATCTAATCTGTCATAAACATTTCTACATTAAAACAAATATGGTTATATAAAACTTTTAAAGACGGCCAAAGGCACACACACACGCACAGACACACAGACACACACACACACACACACACACACACATGCGCGCGCACACACACACATATATTATATATATATAATATATATTTTCTGGCTTTAAATAACCTGCAAATGGTTCATAAACCGTATCAAACGAATCAATGAATATATATATATATATATATATATATATATATATATATATATATGAAAACTTCTCCGATTTAACCAGTATAGAAGACAATATTTATGAATATTCATAATTTCATAAATATTGTCTTCTCTACTGGTTAAATCGGAGAAATTTTCATATTTGTCGCCATGGTTCATAAATATATATATATATAAATATATATTCAATGACTATATATATATACATACATATATATATATATATATATATATATATATATATATATATATATATGTGTGTGTGTGTGTGTTTCGGCTTATGAATCATTTGCAGGTTATTTAAAGCCAGAAAATATTTTTAGATTGTTAGAATTTTTTGTGGATGTTGGTGGGGGGGGATAATAATAGTTTAGTGATACAAGTCTTACTAATTATCCCATATCTGGGGGATGGTAGAGAGGTGGATTCATACATTTCCCAAGAGTATTTGCGCGTAAGTGAATATGACGAACCTAATGGGTAATTAGAACCCGGCTCGCCGATTACCAACTCTGAATCGTTATCCATTACACTATGTGCATATCCGATGCAGTTGCACATCTAGGTACGGACCATGCTTGTCGTTGCATAACTTCGGTGATCTTACGGGAACCGGTGTTTCAACGTGATGTGGCTGTAAGGATATATATATATATATATATATATATATATATATATATATATATATATATATGGTTGTGTGTGTGTGTGTGTGCGTGTGTGTAAGTTATATATATATATATATATATATATATATATATATATATATATATATATATATATATATATATATATATATAGTTAGTTTATAAAAAAACTAAGTAATCCGTATGGGTAAACCTAAGGAGGATAAAATCTAGAGAGCTCAATGTAAATCCAGAGCAAATAATTTAAACAAATTATTTCACCACAGCCCTTTTAAAGGACTGCGGATCATCAGACTTTACTTCCAAACAAAAAAATGAAAAGAAAATTTACACATTTTTGACGGGCCGTATTAAACATATGTCAAAAATGCATAAATTTTCTTTTCATTTTTTTGTTTAGAAGTAAAGTCTGATGATCCGTAGTCTTTTAAAAGGGATATATATATATATATATATATATATATATATATATATATATAACTTACGCACACACCAGTCCTTGGTATAAAGATAAACTGGACCCCGCAGTAAGGTTTCTGATCAGGAGAGTGGAGGTTTTGAGGCCCGCGAAACCAGCTCTTAATTGCTGCTGTTCCCGGATCTACCCTGACCAGGGGTGGTAGCACCTGTTATGTTTCTAGCTATGGGAAAATAGTGAATCCCCCACCAAACAAAGATAAAACACGATGAAAATATAAAAAAATACATTTGTATAGTAAAAATACCAGCAATACTTTTTAATATAAAAATAACCAGCAATACTTATTTATAGTACAATTACCAACAATACATATTTATAGCCAAATGACTAACAATAAATTTTATATGTAGTTGAAGGAACAAAATTCCTTTCAAAATATTTATATTTAGGCATTAAATAACACATAGCGGTTGATATGCCACTAAACAAAATCAACCAACGAACCATGTACCGTACACAAACACACGTGCATATATATATATATATATATATATATATATATATATATATATATATATTATTATTATTATTATTTTAATACCTATATTCGGGCGGTGTGAAAAATCACCGATAATACAATTTGTAAATTAAAAATATTAAACAAACCGATATCAGAGATAAAATTCAATAAAAAAAAGAAAAGACTCGTTTTTTACAATAAAATGTAGTTTTAGCCAGAGTTATCCTGATGATCTGTTAGGTGAAACCTTGGTAGGTAGGTTCTGGCTCACTAGGACATATATATATATATATATATATATATATATATATATATATATATATATATATATATATATATAGCTGCATTCGCTGGTTCCCAGACCTCATGAGTTCAAGCGTCTTCCGAGGCTGGCATCCCGCTCTCCACCCCTTCACTGTCGAAACTCCTAAATGTAGCCGTCTCTTCTACTCCAATAGCTTCATGTCTCGCACCTCTCGCCCGTGGAACTCCCTTCCCTATTCCTGTTTCCCTGTGAGCTATAATCTCCAGCTATTCAAGTGTAATGTCAATCGACATCTCCAGTTGCCTTGATCTATCCACTACCCTCATCTTTTCTTCTATCACTTCTATCTGATCTTGCTCTAAATTTTCTGTAACCCCTTGCGTCCTAGTGGCTCCCGCCTTGCTTGGGGTGAAATGCTTAAAAAAAAAATATATATATATATACACACACACACACACACACACACACACACATATATATATATATATATATATATACACACACACCATCTTATCTAAACACTAATTAAAAATAAACAAATAAATATAATATAACCTTCAAAAAACACTATAAAGAAATAAACGAATATTAAATATGCACACCTATACGTGTGTGCGTATGTGCATATTCACGTAAATTCATACACACACAGACATACACACATCGATAAACAAACAAACAAACCTAACTTCATAATACCTCAATACATAGCACCAAGGCAAAAACAAACAAACCTAACTTCATAATACCTCAATATAGCACCAAGGCAAAAACAAACTATTAACCATTAAATAAAAATTAAACATTAGATAAACGATAACATGATATAATCAAATATTTAATTTACTACATATACATTATTTAAAAATTACATGAGCGGGTGCGTACGTGAGTATACGGGAGGATTTACTCTATCTACATATGCAAAAAGCAAAGAAATATTCTATAAACCCAACCAACCATAATTCATACTCTAAAAAAGAAAAGCTAACTTAAATTCATACTCTAAAAAAAGAAAAGCTACCATTTAAGCACTAGTTTATTAATAACAAAACACTAAAGTAAGTGTACATGTGCCTGTGTACGTACGTTTATATGTGTATGTATGCACAGGTGTGTGTACCTATATACGTACTTGCATGAATATGTGCGATGGGTGTGCACAAGCGTATAAATATAGTCATACAAGCATAAATTCAAACAATAATAAATAGAATTTTAATTATAAACATAACCTCCTGCAATTAATACTTAACATACCACCAAACCAAATAATAAAACGAAATATTAGCCAAGGATAGACATATAAAAAATATTTATCATTTAAGCATTAATATCAGTTATTTATGTATAAAAGGCAAAACGGCTCATAGCTTAAGAAAAAAACTAGAACGCTCAAAAATTAAAAACGAAAAGAATAAATCGGATATACATAGCTACAAGTGGCTACAGTTGAAAGAAAATAGGAAAAGAAAAAAAAAAATCCGAGCAGACGATCGCATGGCCCCACGCGTGCAAACGCACACACGAACACAAACAATACAGAGAAAACTGACACCAATTATTAGCACACAAAAAAACATAAATTGAGAAATATTAGCAGTCAATTGCTGATACTCATTGGCGGGTCCGGCTTCGAAACTCTAGAGTCGAGTAATATCAGTCAGCTAAGTGGCAAACTTTTACTTATATTAATTCTCTCTCTCTCTCTCTCTCTCTCTCTCTCTCTCTCTATATATATATATATATATATATATATATATATATATATATATATATATATATATATATAGTTTTGAAAATACAGGGAGGCATTTTTATTTTAAGGAATCCTTTCAGCCACTCCTTCGTCAGAAGGAAAACGTTGGCGTTTACTTTTGACGAGAACAAAGAAAAGAACGTTTCGCACTGTGACTAAGAAGAAAAAAAAGAGAGATGAGAAAAGAAAATTATTAAGCACGGTAAAAATATATTTATTGTTAAAATAATTTACGAATAAAAAATAAATACATTCAAGTGAGTATAAAATGGAAAAAAATAGTACTCACGAAAAGATTGGTGCGGCTACACATGGGCACAAACGAGGGATGTTGGGAATTTCCAATTTTCATTCAGATTCGTTTTCTTTCCTTGACTTTTTTTTATTAGATATTCCACACAGTGATATTAGAAGTTCTGCCAGGAATGGTGAAATATTGTAAGAACCCAGGGCTCAATTTTACTGCAGATGACCTTGCAATCAAGGCACTCTCTATACATTTTCGTCGTAGTGAATAGTTTTCTGTTTTGATCAGAGTAGTAGTTTTTATGTCAAAATTGTGGTCAGTTTCGTTACGGTCAGGCCTGACGACTGCCTTTATCAGGAAACAGACTGTCACCTCTGGGCGTTGACTTCAATGTTCACTTCTAAACACACACACACACACACACACACACACACACACACACACACACACACACATACACATTTATATATATATATAAAATAATAAACACAACAATCCTTTCTCCTACCGCGGTTTCACAAATAATAAATGGTTTCTTCAGGCAGTGAAAATGTCAATTGCTTTGCTAGGCATATTTTATACAGGCCGAAAGGTAAAGCAATTGACCTTTTCACTGCCTGAAAAGACCTTGTATTGGCGGACACCGCGACAACAGAAAGGATTGGCGTGTTTATTATTATAAATATTAAATAGCTCTGTACTTTAGATTTTTTGAACTGTGCAATGAGCACATTTTTTTAATATAACCTTTTACCAGACGAGATATACATTCTTGTTTGTAAAAACAGTTATATATATATATATATATATATATATATATATATGTGTGTGTGTGTGTGTGTGTGTGTGTGTGTGTGTGTGTGGATGTCAGTGTGTCACACATTTTCAACTTTACTCCTAGTGACGTGTGTTTATAGTTGGTAATATTTATTATTATTAGTAAACATCCGAAGTACTTACTTCGTAAAGAATTATGTTCATTTTTAGTGTGGTTGTAATAAAATCAAAGGTATGCCAAGTTTTGTTCCTTTGTAGTACGAGAGAGTTTGAATGATTGTTTAAACGTAAATCTCTTTTATGTTCTTAGGTACGGGCTTTTAGATCTCGTAATGTCTCTCCAGTATAAATTCTATTATATTTTAAACAATTTGTTTGATAAGTACCGGCATCTGAATTGGTGTTGGATTTATTTTTCTTCCTCATTATATCTCAGATTTTCTTGGTCATGGTGATAAAGATTTTAGTATCAAGAATAACTAATTTATTTACAAGGTTAGTAGAAAGAGTATTAAATGGCAAGATTATGAATTTTATGCTGTTATACACACACACATTCACACACACATCCATCTATATATATATATATATATGAAAGTTCCGTTTGGATTATTTTTTCATTTATTCTTTCAACAGTTCTAATACTTTTCTGATTTTCTGTTGGTATTGAAATATGGAATAATTCTGCTTCTTCTTTGCGAGCGGATTGTCGAGGAGGCATGACCAACGATGATGCAGCCAGCCATCATCAACCAGATATGTTTTCTGCCTCACGAAATAACGTCGGAGTGTTCCTACTTCTCTCTCTCTCTCTCTCTCTCTCTATATATATATATATATATATATATATATATATATGTCGAAAATCCTGATGTATAGCCAACTTTTTCATGGTAACCTTAATGTAGGCCGTCCTTGGTTACGCTTCAAGGACAAATTCAAATACAATTTAAATGCTGCAAAAATTCCTATAGAGGAGTTCGAAATTGCCGTTGAAAACCGAGCAAACTAGAGAAACAGCTGCTGCCAAGGTATAACTAACGTTGATAAGAATTGCCTCAACCAACCATCTGAGAGAATTAAGAAACAACACTAAATCACGGGCCAATACATCAGCCCATATGGTGGTCAATCCTCTAGCATGTCCCTAGTGTGGACTTGTTTGCAAATCTCGTGCAGGACTGTTGTCTCATACGAGGCATAAGCATAAAAACTGAACTAAAAGACACTCATACGCCGAAAACGACAAGAGAGTCCATTATATATATATATATATATATATATATATATATATATTTATTTATTTATTTTTTCGGATTACATCTATATTTTCGTTGTCCTCTTATTACCGAGAAGTAAAAAACAAGAACAAATCTATTTCCATACCTGAGGATGTCTGTAGGAACAGACGAAAGCTTGTAAAAACTAAAAAAGACCTCATGAAACTGGAATTTATAAACAGGGATCATATCATTCATATACAGGTTCGGGGTTAGTGTAACTTATTGAAATTGTTTGCGAAGATGTATTCTCGCCATTTAAATCATTACCCTCTATATTTGTTTTTTGTATGAATGATTTATGTAATTATAAGTTGAACAGCACCTATTATCGAAACACACATATATATATATATATATATATATATATACGGGAATTGAAACCATCCTAATGAAAATCCAATTCAAGTGGGCAGGATATCTTTCTCATATGGGCTATAGCAGACTTCCAAAACAACTCTTTGGCCAGCTTCTAACATGCAGGCCAGTTGGAAGGACACAGTTAGATTTCAAAAACAAGCGTAAAGAAATCTGGTGCAAAGCTGCATCCCTTTTTCTTCTTGGGAAAACAAAGCGTCAGAGCAAAAGCGCTGGGCGCATGTCAAGCTTCCCGTCTATACAAAGATTTGAGCGAGGAAAACGTTAACATCGGGATCAACAGTATGCAAATATTAAAGAGAATTGGTAGTATGCTTCTCCTCCTAATGATAGTCTTACCTGCCACTGTGGCTTTGTCGCACGCAGTAAAGCTGGTCTTGCAGTTTACTCGCATAAACGTGTGGCAAGTGATCGTCAACCACTCGAGCAAAATGTTCCATCTGTCTAAAAGTTTGCAAACCACCTACAGGCTTTGAGAGACACATGCGTGTCCATAAATGTTAAGCACCTCTTTATTTTACTATGTCCCCATTTATCATCCGTGACGACAATCCACTATATATATATATATATATATATATATATATATATAATCCAATGGATAAATATATGTAAATGTACGAGCAAGTGCTCGCATACACATACGTGTATATATGTACTCTATACCGTAAGAAAAAACAGTGCTCAACATTAAATAACAGAACTATTCCATTAGGTTGGTGCAAAAATAATTACGTTTTTTCACATAGTAACATATGTTAGAAAACGAAATTATTTTTGCACCAACCTAATATTTAATATATTAAAAATATAGACAATACCCTGCATTGATTTCACAACTCAGAGTTTCATACCTTCTGCTAACTTCATGTGCGGACTTTTTGCGGCTAACACCGTTTTTTTTTTAAATATTTCTCGTTATTGCGAGATACTTTATTTTTAGGGTTATTGTTAATTATTTAAATGAATTGTAGTTTAATTTTGAATTTAGGCCCAGATTAACATTTAAGATTGAAAATAAGGTTGGAAATAAGAATTATAAATTCTGATTTGAAAACAGACACTGTTGTTATCAAAAGAAAAAAAAAGTTTTTTTTTTTTTTTTCAGTTCATACCGGGCACTTGAAGATTGCGTCGTGCAAGAAACTCAGAGTCGTGCTAACAGTGTGGTATAATTAATTTGTATGTTCATTTATATATATATATATATATATATATATATATATATATATATATATATATGTGTGTGTGTGTGTGTGTGTGTGTGTTTAGGCAGCGTATCTTCATTAAGCATGTTTGGTTGAATAATCTGGACATATTATGTCGATTTTATTTTAATCCTCTCAGATTTTCGGATCAACTTCTTAATGGTGTTAATAAATTCATTAAAGATGGCACCGTAGTTTTCTTCATTTCTTTTATTTTTCCAAGTACTTTCAACCTCATGCAAAATCATCTTCAAGGCTGAATTTATTGTAAAAAACGAGTCTTTTCTTTTTTTATTGAATGTTATCCCTGATATCGGTTTGTTTAATATTTTTAATTTACAAATTGTATTATCGGTGATTTTTCACATCGCCCGAGTATAGGTATTAAAATAATAAAAATACTATACACGTATATATATTGCATGAAACGCGCTCTGTTGTAATTATTTTAAACACGCCTGAACGCACTCCGTTATAATTAATTTAAAAATTAACTGTTAAAACTATTATCTTTTTTATGTTTTTTTCTAAATGAGGTAACTTTAATTTATATAACTGTAATTTTTTATAATTAAATTTACGTATTTTAAAAGCGTTGCTATTACAGACATTTAAAAATATTGTTGCTATATTCATAACTAACCTTATTTAGTGTTGGTTGCATTTATCTTATATAGAGGTCCACAAGAATTTGAAGATTTTGTTTTTATTTTCATGGTGGAGTATACTTGTATTGTCAATGAATATTTCCCTAAATCGTGAATGTTGATAGGAATGTTCCTTTAAATGTTGTGCGATAGATATATGTATTATCTATATCTAAATTTTTACATATATTTACTCGTATATATGTATATGTATGGAGCTATGATACGGAAATTTCAGGTCTGGACCTTACATCTCTTGGATCACATATCCATAAATACCCATTTCAAACAAGATGCAAATTTACACAACATATTCATCAAATACACAATCATATACACAATCACGCGCCTCTAACTGCAAAAACAATAAAAAAAGTAATATAAAAATAAACAATATAAAAATAATAGAATCCTAATCAGAAAAACGAACAAACTAAATAAGAAACCATTACAACATCAGATTCGAACAAAGCCATAATGTACTGACCGTATTCGGCAATTAGAAACATGTCTGATTCTCAGTAACTTACACACCATTTGCAACAGCACAGCCGGAATATTTGAAAATGACGAATAAATTAAATGGAATCGTTCACAACGAAAAATAATTTGACCAATTTCTGTACAAACTTTCAAAAAAGAAGTCGTCTGTTCGCGCATATGCAAAAACAAAACAAAAGTTTTACTAAACGTGCTGGACAGTCATTTCTAATGAAACATGTATTAGAGAGAGATTGCTGCCCGCAAACCCAATATATATATATATATATATATATGTTTCTGTGTGTGTGTGTGTGCAGTTTACAAATACTTATTGAAGGGATATGTATCGATGTCTCTTTGTTTATTGATATAAACAGACTCTATCCTGTCGTCTCTGGTTTTGTTGATGTCCTTAGAGAGAGACAGAAAGCCAAACTGCTAGGCGAAAACATGTATTGATAAAATTGCGCGCCCCAATCCATCAGTTTGCGGCGAGTAAATCGACAAGTCAACCGCACAGGCATCTACATTTGCCAGCCATGGATTCTTTGCCTTTCTTTTCAAAACCATTTTCAAAAGCCAACCTACAAAATAAAATTAGTACACGCTTATTGGTTTGGAGTGTTCGTTAGGATTCTTCAAACTTTCCCAGCCCCAAATCGAATCCGTCTTTTAGTTCAGGGCCGAAATTTCGGCAATAGTAATTCTAATTCTTTGACGAGACGATAGTTCCACGACGCCCCAATAGTTCAATCGACAATAAGATTTATTTTTTGTGGATATTTCTCGTTCGGATGTTGTCGGATTGAATATTTATCAGCCCGAATAAGAAGGGAGTGAAAAAAAAAGATGTTCGGGTAGAGAAGGTGGATGGGTCGAACGAAGACCGCTTCAGATTTTCCCCTCAGCGCAGTATTTATATAGTTTACCTTTCATGTTGCACTGAAGCAACTATTCATTAAATAAATAAGGGCTATAATAACATATGGGTATGATAAAAAATACTTGCGTATACGCACATATACTTGCACGTACATATATATATTTCTTTCTCGGGTGTTATAAAAATAGTGATCAATGTTATATAACAGAGCTATTAAGTATATATTAGTGAATACACATAATATCCAACGTCGATAGCACGACTCGGAGTTGTTGCAGTTTTTTGTGTATATTGTGTACAAGTAAGCCAATCCAAATGACTTGACTCATTTTATGGGCCACCAATTAACCAATAAGAAGACGTAGAATATTCAATCCGTCGCGTATAAAGGCGGCCATTTTGTTTACTCTATCCGAATGTCCAGTGCCAGCTTGTCAGGTGAAGAGAAACCGAAGGAATAACTACGCTCTGCTACTTTACCGGGATATCCACTGTTAACCTGGACTACGCTTCCCTACTGTCTTCGAAATATTCACTGCTAACCTCTGGATTCTATACTCAAAGACGACCGTCATCATGAACAACAGGAGTTTCATGCAAACGTGCAATCTTCAGGTGCCGCATACTCCCTGAACATTAAAGCGTTATAAAATTCGCGTGGTCTTGATTTAAAATTGTGCGTTAAGACTTGTTTATTTAATTATTGTGGCCTATAATTTTATAATTAATTATTTATAATTTATATCATTCAAATTCTTAAGTACGAAAGACGAAGAATTAAAAAAATAAAAATTACTTTAAATAAAGAAATTTTAATTTATGTAAACACTTTATGTATCAAGGGGGATAACTATTTTTGCATAAAATACCGATGTTATAACATATTTAAAGAAATGTCTCATGGAATAAACTTAGCACTCACGATGTTAATATAATAAAAGATTAAGACTATATATCTAATGTGTTTGGAACCTAGCCTTATACTTATAGGTGCAATTACATAGACACACGTCATAAATTAATCGAGTACCATAATATGGAATTATATATGATTATAGATATATAATTTTTTTTTTATTAATAATGGGTTCTATGAATATTAATTAATATTAATAGGTGTTACATATTATATTAATATTCGTAAAATCTATTTTAATCGCTCTCAATGTGCTTGAGCAGGTGTTTGGTTTTATGGATACATGTAGATATCAATTCTGTTCTTGTATTCAGCAAGTAAAGGTTATGTAAGTGTTTTAATATAAGCTTCTCCAACAAACACAAGTTACATCTGTCTCCCTTTCCGTTGTATGGTTTAGCTTTTGCGATTATATGGAAGGTAATGCTTGGATTTTTATGGTTGTTTTTTAATCGCCAAACATAATTTGGGAGTGTTGTTCAGTTTTTGCATTTAACATCGTTTAGTGTCATTTTGTGATAGTAAAAACACAGTTTCCAGATGTCCTCGGTGGATCCAAAGTAATATTTAACATCATCGTCTGAATTGATCCTAGCTCTGTAGATTATGCCTTCAGTCATGCACTGGCCATTTAGTGGGCACGTTACGTTTTTACGGCTGTTGCATTGACAAAATTCTGCCTACATTAGCTTGAACGTTATAATTGTAAGGTGGTTGAGCCATAGGATACTACGTTTGCGCTGTTTACTTTTATCTTGATTGCTCTTTTCTTAAAGTCAACGGAAAGATGTATTTTAAGAATTTTAAAAATAACATTTCTTACTTTTTTACAAGTATTATGATTGGTGGTTCTAGATTTTATATATATTTACCAAGGGCTTTTTCACCAAGGACTTTTTCACCAAGGGCTTTTTCACCAAGGACTTTTTCACCAAGGACTTTTTCACCAAGGACTTTCAGGTGTTTTTAGAGATATTCAGTTGTTTTCAATCAGGGTAAATTTAACAAGAATTTCTAATTCAAACATGGCCGTCACGGCAATTGACACTATAAAAATGACTAACAGAAATAACACTATGAAAGCAATCAAAGTAACACGTTAGAAAGCAAGGTGTTACCATGATTGAAATTAACTGGACGTTGACGAGGTGGGGATTAAACAGCAGCTCCAAAATGACAGCGAGTCGTTGAAAGTTGGCATCGGGGATGTGATGGCTGGCAAGAAAGGGAACCACGAATTTAGGACCTACAGTCGATTGCGAGGCTGCAATCGAGGACGGCCTCGAGCGTCGTCGCTTGATAACGTCTTTATTAAAGAAACAACTTTTCTGTTTTTTTTCTAAATGAAGCACATTTATAAACTGAATATCTGTTTTTCTCTTATAATTTGTTCTTTATTGTCTGGCACAAAACACACACACGCGCGCGCACACACACACACTGGGTAAAATTCGTGTAAGATTCGTTTGTGAAAGAATCATGGCAGTAAAGTACACAGTAGAGGACAGTAAAGATCAAATTCTCGACAAACATCTTCACACAAATAAGTTCTGTACAATATTACACGGCATATCTATCTATCTATCTATCTATCTATCTATATATCTATCTATCTATCTATCTATCTATCTATCTATCTATCTATCCTCGTCATTTTATCTCTCTATCTATATTTATCTCAGATTATTCATATCTATCTATTTCTCTATCTATCTATGAAACAATTTTTAATTATTCGTGTGCTTTTAATCCATTAAAATCAATTAATAAAAGCAAATATTGCTTTTTCAAAGATCTTTCTTGTAGAATTTTAGCCACATATTAACTTTATAAAAAATAAATTCAATTTCCAGGTTAAGTAACGAATTTTTTAATATGAAATTGAAGAAATCGTTTTAAGCTTTCAATTTTATTAAAATTACCGTTTCATTTGAACATTTCTCTTTGTCATAAAGTTAAAAAGAATTTGAAAGATCAAAATGAATTTTTACATCGTTTTATTTAAAAAAAATTTTTTTATTGCTGGTCTCTCACGTTTTTGTGTGGTTTTACACATCAACAACATTTATGATTTGACAGAAGTTACAAAGAATGACGAGAAAAAGTATATTATACTTTAATTTTTTTCTCTCGTCTGTTTTACGTGAAAAAGACGAAGAAATGCTTCGAAAGAACTTCATTGGATTGATATCATGGAGATTATGATAAACAATTTTTTGTTTAGTTGTCTTTCATCGTGACAGGAATATAAGAAAGGACGAAGTTGTTCTTTTTGAAAAAGGAACTCAAATATACACACGACTCCCCTCCATATGAGGTTGCATCAAGAAGTCCGTACGCTCACAATAAGCCTTATGTTTGAACCTGTGTATATATTGATTTCTGTTATGAGATCACTTATGGTGATGCAACTCTTTTTATTTGTAGGTCTGCCTATTGCCCTGTTTCCACTTCTCCCCGGTCTTTTGATCAGGGGTAGTGTTTTATCCCTTGTTTCCTGTTTAGGATTGGCTTTCTGCTTCTTTCTAAAGTCTACTTCAACTCTATACTTCTGACGTCTAAGTCGAAATATTTTGTTTACTATTTATTTATTCATTTTTTCTTAACAGGAGTAGATAGATTCGCCTATCGTCCGGTTCACACTCCTCCTCAGTCTTTTGAAAAGGAGTAGTGGCTTATCCCTTGTTTCTTGTTCGGGATTTGGTTTCCGGTTCCTTCTAAATTCTACTTCAACTCTATACTTCTAGCGTCTCCGCCTAAAACTCTGAAATGTTATTTATTTATTTTCTTCCTTCAGTAGCAGTAGATAGGTTTTTTGAATAGGAGCAGAGGTTTATTCCTTGTTTCCTGTTTAGGATTGGGTTTCCGGTTCCTTCTAAAGTCTACTTGAACTATATACTTCTAACGTCTCCGCCTAAACTATGAAATTTTATTTACTACTAGCAGCAGAGCCAGGCGTTACCCGAGGATGTAACAGTAAGAGATAGATCAAGTATTGACCATCATAAAGACTGAAAAATAAAATTGACAAAGATTATTGTTTAAGGTTGACGGACACGCATGTCTTAATTAGTTTTTTTTTTTTTACGAATTGGTCAAACCCAAACTCAAGCAAAAAGATTGTTTTCAATCGTTATGAGTCTACCGATTGCATAGAATTTTATTATAAACAATTGTCTTGTAAATGGAAGTTTTAAAGCATTCTGAATGTAAAAATAAAGAAAAAAGTGTGCAAGACAATAAGAAACACTACCTGCCAAAAAAAAGTGAAGTTTTGTTGAAATCGGTTGAAAAATGTAGGAAATCCGATCCCATATATAAACACACACACACACACACACACACACACACACACACAGCCTGGGTTTTTATAATAACTCGATATGAGTATGAGTTGTTCCCCTTTCATTCTGGCGATAACGATGCCTTAATCGTGTTTTCAAATTGATTTCGTGCAAAATCAATTATGTTTTTTCCAATTTTTGGCGCTGTCAGAACCACGGCAAGGTAATTTTACGTAGTCCTGTGAAGTTTTGTTGAAATCGGTTGAAAAAAGTAGGAAATCCGATCCAATATATAAACGAACACACACACACACACACAATCTACGTTTTATAATTAGTATGATTTATTTATTTTTTCTCAAAAGGAGTAGATAGGTTTACCTCTTGCTCGGTTGTGACTCTTTTCTGGTCTTTTGAACAGGAATAGATATTTATCCCTTGTTTAGGGTTCAATTTCCGTTTCTTTCTAAAGTTTACTTCAACTGTATACTTCTAACGTTCCTACTGAAACTTTGAATTTTTAATTGCTATTTTTTCCTCAAAAAAAAGTAGATAGATACACCTATCATCTGGTTCACAAACTTTCCTGGTCTTTCGATCATGAGGAGAATTTTATCACGAGTTTCCTGTTTAGGATTGAATTTCCGGTTCCTTCTAATGTCTTTACATTCTCTTTCACATCCAATAACCTTTTGCGTTTTAGTTGCTTTATTGCCTGCCTTGGGTTGAATTGATTAAGAAATGATTAATTATTAGGCTGAGTCATAAATCATTTCCGTTTTTGTTTATAGACTTCTTCTTTAAAAAATCATTTTATTCAAATATATATTCATCATTTTTTTTAAACGACTTTTGACGATCATCAGGTAGCTCTTCGCCATTTTTTAAGTAAATTCCACAAGTTTTAATGTGAAAAAGCATTCGGGTATTCTTTAATTTGGTTTTCATTGAGAAAGTTTTCCCTAACAAAACGCTTTGCAGTGATCGAAAAAGGTCATAATCAGTTTGCGGAAGGTCGGGTAAATATGGTCGGTGGGTCAGAGCGCATCAACAGAGATCCACTTTTTGTCCTATTATTGTTGAAGAGTGACAAAAATATATTAAATATAGAATCATTAAAGGCTGATAACATTCAGATACCGAAAAGTCACTACAAAAAGCAAACAAAGATGGCCGCCTTTATACACGAGGGATACAATGTTCTGCAGCTTCTGATTGGTTAAACTTCTATTGGTAGACTATAAAGGAAGTTAAGTCATTTGGATTGTCTCACTAGTTATATATATATATACACAAAAAAACCGTAACATTTGTTGGCACAAAGTTTTCAGCATTATTTTGCATAAATAAAAAGAATTTCTTTGATTATTTTCCACCCAATATAAGGTGCAAGAGCTACACAAAGTAGAAGATTATTGAATAAGGGTAGTACTGGTGGAATGAAGTAAGTCATCTTAAAATTTTCCATGGAAATAGCGAAGAGTAGAGGGAGGATTAACTGAGAAGATCAACAATGGTGGAAGGAAGTAGATGGTTGGTTCATTTGCCATGGAAATAGTGATAGAGAATAGACGGATAACTGTGGAGATCAACAATGTTGGGACGAAGGAGATTGTCGGTACTTTTGACATGGAAATAGCAATATAGTAGAGAGAGGCTTAACTGTGGAGATCAGAAATGGCGGAAGGAAGTAGATGGTCGGATCATTTGCCAGGGAAATAGTGATAGAGAATAAAAGGGTAACTGTGGAGATAAACAATGTTGGAACGAAGGAGATTGTCGGAACATTTGCCATGGAAATAACAATAGCGTAGAGAGAGGCTTAATTGTGAAGATCAGAAATGGTAGAAGGAAGTAGATAGTTGGATCATTTGCCAGGGAAATAGTGATAGAGAATAAAGGGATAACTGTGGAGATGAACAATGCTGGATCGAAGGAGATTGTGGGAACATTTGCCATGGAAATAGCCATAGAGTAGAGAGAGGCTTAACTGTGAAGATCAGAAATGCTGGAAGGAAGTAGATGGTCGGATCATTTGCCATGGAAATAGTGATAGAGAATAAAGGGATAACTGTGGAGATAAACAATGTTGGATCGAAGGAGATTGTCGGAACATTTGCCATGGAAATAGCAATAGAGTAGAGAGAGGCTTAACTGTGAAGATCAGAAATAGTGGAGCATTTGCTATGGATAAAGTGATAGAGTAGCGAGAGCTTTCCGACGTTTCATCTATGTGAAATGGGTTATCGAATTGAAAATAGTACTTCAACTACAAGGCCCCTTAGACGCGTTCTTTATTTTATGAGGATTGGTCATTGCGGACTGGGTTGCTGCAGGTAATATATGGCGTGTCGGATAAGGCTTTTATAAATATATGGCATAAAATAATTTGCAGGTACTTTCTAGAGCTGTACTGGGGACCGTCCATTTTTCTAGTATTTTTAGTAATGGGCCGCGTTTATTAGTTCAGCTTGAGACATGTACTAATAGGCGTTCAAGTAAGGAACCTCTTTCAGAGAACAACATTTTTTCATGATAGACATGCATTCAGATTTTTCTTTGTGACGATGAAACTTTACTAGTTTGTTTTGGTGAGCTAGTAAATGATATAAGCCATTTTCTCACCCATTGAACTGCGTGAGTAATGTGAAATGAAAGAGCTGCTAGGCTCTGCTCATCTAAACTGGAGGCGCACCCCTAATCTGTGTATCTATGTATTTATTTACTAATGACCTGAGAATGTTTTTAGGAGGATCGTTAATACAAAGCTGAAAAGGGATAACACCGAGAGGTGAATCTTAAGGGGTGGAGGACGCCTGCAAAGAACACATGGGCTTCAGAAGACTGGCCAACGTATACATCCACATGCGTAAAAATGACAAGCTCTTTAACCTGAAGCGCCTTCGGGCACACAACAAAGTCATAGTGCCGCGGATCAAAGAGCTTTGGTTCTGGGGTAAAAACATCAACTGCTCAATCAGAGTCGATCCTTTAGCATTTTAATTACCGCTTCCACCCCCCCCTCTCAAAAGTTAGTATAGTTGGGTATAGAAGTCACCTTGAAGAAAACAACGTCCTTAATAATGATTAGTGATTATCAAATGTCTTCTTTTGTGTGATGTGTCTTTTTTTTGAGTTCGGAAGTATTTTTAAGAAATAAAATCAATTTGTCTGGACAAAAGAAAGAAGGAGAGGAAAAAAGAAAGCAAAAGAAAATGGAAAAAAATTTTATAATAAAAGAGGAAGAAAGAAAAATAAAAATTTCACTATAAAATTTTTTAAAAAATTAGGGAAGAGATACTATCATTATTATTATTAATTTGAAATTGTGACGATTATAGTGAAATGATGAGTTTTTTGCTGTCTGAAATGACACGTCTATTAGACATACTGTATCTATTTTAATTCTGATCACCGCCTGCCATTACCCTATATATTAACCTGTCTGGACAAACTGATTTCATTAAAAAAAAAAAAAAATTCGGTCTGAAAAGATAAATATTTAAATAAATATATTCATGAAATAAATTATAACTGAAATGTTTTTTAGGGATTGTCTCTTCTTCTTCTTCTTCTTCTTCTTCTTCTTCTTCTTCTTCTTCTTCTTATTATTATTATTATTATTATTATTGCTCTCTTACTTACATTGAGCTCTCTTCGGATTAATGCCCTCCTCGGAATTATCCTTACCAATTATCAATTGGTATATATATATATATATATATATATATATATATATATATATATATATATATATATATATATATATATATATATTTATTAATAAACGTACATATTATCCCTCACGACTCATCACAACGCAATACATAAACTACTCTCTTAAACAAAACCTGACAAATGAGATAGGTGTAATTTATGTCTTGTTAAAATGTTAGTTATCTTAAAACACTTAAACATTAGCTTATTAAACAAGAGAAATGAATTCATGGTTACATGTAGGCAAAAAATAAATATCTGCTCGAATACTTTGATACAGATTAATTTTTAATTCAAATTATGTTTTTTAAAACTAACCAGTAATTTCCCTTTATGCTTAATATAAAAAATTATTATTCACATCTCTAAAATAATATATATATATATATATATATATATATATATATATATATATATATATATATATATATATAATTATTTATTCGAAAATTATAACATAGATATCTTATAAAATCACTACAAAAATAACCATTTTGTTTCAACACTTCTGCTGTCTTATCGAGTGATACTGAATGTAGAATAAAAGGTTTTAAAAGGTTCAAATCAATCAAACACCACTCGCTAAGGGAAACGCTGTTACATAAGCTGGATTGACCAATCCAAATACAAGATATGAGGATTCAAAAACTTGACAACGAACTAACATTATAATAATTATTTAATGCTTTAATGTTGAGGTTATAGTAAAACAGAATGTATTCTAATAAATATTAAATTACACGACAAAATTTGAAATTAAAAATTACCAATTTTTAAAATTTAACTTTAATCTATATTAAGTTTAAAATTCTAAAATTACTGAGGAAAAAAGAAAAAAATACATATGTTATTCTATTTATTTTGTTTTTAATTGAAATTAAGTTGGAATAAACGTTAAGATCAAATGTTGCTCTGAGCTTAATGACAACACAGATACATTTGAAGCATAAACAGAGGCAGAGGAGGATGACATTTTGCAAAAGACAAAGCATACACAATCAGATTATAATATATAAACACGTAGACGTATTTAGATATATACACACGCAAAAAAGCGACGAGACAGGAAGTATTTCCACGACCCTTTAAAAAAAAACGAAAAAAAACAAAACAACAAACACGCAACATACATACAAAATGAAAGGTACTCACAAGTGACCATGCACACAGACACATACATACACACGCATACATTGACAAAAAACACGCCGATACACCTACCAAGAAATATTCAAGTTTGAAAGTGTTATTAAACACTTGTGTGTGTGTATGTGTGTGTGTATGCGTGTGTGCGCCCGCGCGAACAAACACACGCATACATATAAATGAGAACGAATAGAATACAATTCAATACATACAGTCATGCGTATATATGAAAACGAAGAGAGTACAATTCCAATGTTCGTAACGCTTAATTTAAAAGGGGGCTCAATACAAAGTAGAGCAATATTATTTATTTTAGGAGATTACGTAAATTATTCACTTGCCAGTAATTTACAATTGTCTGATGAGATCTGTTGATTCACATCGAAACTCGACTGCAGTTGTGTAGGCGTTTCTTTCCGATTTAATATCCTAAAATAAAATCTATCTATCTATCTATCTATCTATCTATCTATCTATCTATCTATCTATGTATATATATATATATATATATATATATATATATATATGTGTGTGTGTGTGTAAGTAGTAATCCGTTCGTATAATCCAAGCGAGTCCTATTAACAAAATATAGAATTTTATATATTAAGTATTAAAACTGACTCACAAAGAGCGCTCAATATTTAATTTCATTAAACTGAGCAAAATATTTAATACAAATGGAATTAAGCTACCATTAGTCTAATGCTATCTTAATGCCAGTTACATGAAATATATATATATATATATATATATATATATATATATATATATATAGGGAGAGAGAGAGAGAGAGAGAGAGAGAAAGAAAAGAGATAGATAATTTTACTTTATTACACCCGTAAATAAATAGGCTGTTTTACTGTCTTTACAGTACAGTATAAATGTCAATATTTAAATTATACAAAGGTCAGTTTTCAATCAGCAGCTGAAGATAGCGTTGTGTTACCGGTGAAGAAAAATTTATATTTATTATTAATATAATTTATAGCTTTATTATTTTAAATCGACCACTATTTTATTAGCAGCAGCATTCAATGTGCGATTATATATATATATATATATATATATATATATATATATGACTAACTGAAAAGGTTTTTTGTGACACGTTTCATCCGTTAGGATTTCATCGGACTGGGTTTGTTGACGTTGTCTCGTCTACATATGCGCACGAAACAAACAAAAGACGGAGGTAGTTTCAACATTTTTGAAAGAATATTTTTGTAAGAAATATTTAAGAGCACTCATAATTTGCAGCCCTCAATATTTACAAGAGGTGGAAAAATATACTAAAAATACATTCAAGAACCTTTAAATCCCTATTTCATTTTCAATCTGAAACTAAAGTTACATAAAATATTCCATAATAAAAGTGCTGCCCTTCCTGACAAATCTAACGAATCAAAAAATTTATTGTTCTACTCATTAACTCTATCACAACTACAACCGAAAAGAATTGATCTAAACTCAACATAAAATTTTTCACAGCTTCATCTAAAACAATCAAAAAAACAATCAATAAAAAACAAAACAACCAGCCAAAACTTGAAGGAGGAATTTATTCTATCAAATTCAGGAATTGCTAGAATGAATACATTGGAGAAACCTGAAGAAGTTTAAACAAGAGACCATATATGAACACAAAAGGAACATTTTAAATAACACCACACAAAACACATTGGTTGTTCACTGTAACAAAAGAGACCACGAATTTTGACATAGGGTATGCTATTTTGATTAAAAGAGAAAATCATACGCTGAGACAAAAATATTTGGAAAGTGCCTTGATCGTGTGTTCAGTCACAATAAGTTTGCATCCAGGCTCTTACAATATAACACCATTCTTGGTATATTTTATATTGTCCCAGTGTAAGATAATCAGCAACAAAGGTGAGAAAAAGGAAAAGAAAAAGAAAAAGAATATAGATGACTTCGGCTAGATTGAGAAAAAATTCTTTCAAAAATATTTTTTCCAAAATGTTGATACTAGCCGCGTTTTTCGTTTGTGCGCATGTGTAGACGTGGCAACATCAACAAACCCAGTCCGAAAAAATCCTAACGGATGAAACGCGTCACAAAAAAATTTCCAGTTTGTCATATTTTTCTAAATACTGTTGATATATAAAATTATGCAATATATATATATATATATATATATATATATATATATATATATATATACAGAGTCCGCCATATATATATATATATATATATATATATATATATATATACAGAGTCCGCCATATATATATATATATATATATATATATATATATATATATATATATATATAATAATAATAATGGAGTCTCTCGTCGGTTTCGACGTATGAGGATTTGACAGCTTATTGGTTCAGTTATGAAAGTTTGTGCGATAATCTTAAGTGGCATTTAAGACCCGCTAGTGATTTACAAAGGAGGCCACATATGGAGCAAGTGTGAGGATTGTGAGATGAGATCACTGTTAGATTGGCTGACCTTTTAGATCTTGCTCTCGCTTCGTGAAGATGATTCAAACAAGCAGATTGAAAATTGCTGAGTCCACTAAAACACGTTGATCTCCATTCTACCCGCCCCAAGGCTAAGCGCTCAAGGGTGTTATGTATATATATATATATATATATATATATATATATATATATATATATATATATGTATATATATACTTCAGGAAAGGAAAAACTTGTCATTCGAAGTTTTATCAAATTGCGATAACTCTTTGTACTGTAGTACGACATTTTCCTTCCATGTGATATTAAATTGGCGGTCCTTAGACAAGAAATTGAAAATGCATGTGCAGTAATCCCACTGGACAATCTGACCAATGTTGCTCAAGCAGTAGTTCGCCGTAGTAATAAATGCTTGGAAGCTAAATGGCACCATTTTGAGCATCTCTTGTGATTTTAAGTCGAAAAGTACCTTGTATTAATCTCATGATATCTGAATAAATTTAGTACTACAATGTCTATACACGCTGCCTATTCCTGGGTGCATTGAGATGCCACTTTTGTGGGTTTTTTGTGATAACATAAAATTTGCCGCAATTGCATTTAAAACAATAAAAGATTTAATCAATACAAAACAACAAGCCAAAACTTGAACGAGGAATTTACTCGACAAGGATTGCTGGAAAGAATATATTGGAGAAACCACAAGAAGTTTAAATAAGATGTTTATAAACACAAAAGAAACATTTTAAAAAACAATACACAAAACGCATTGGTTGTTAACCGTAACGAGACTGGCCACAATTTTGACATAAAAAGTTAATTCACTAAGACAGAAATGTCTCGAAAGTTCATTAATCACTAGTTCAGGAGCCACAGTAAATTTGCGTCCAGGTTCCACAAACGTTTCACCATTCTTGTAAAATCTTCTATTATCACAATGTGGGAAATTCAATGACAAAGATGATGGAAACAAAAAGAAAAAGAATCTAAATGAAATTAGACAGATTATAGATCCAAAGCACATTCTTAAAAACCCAAACTCAAAAAACATTATTAAAAGCCAGAACCCAAAACACATTATTAAAAGCCAGAACCCAAAACACATTATTAAAAGCCAGAACCCAAAACACATTATTAAAAGAAAAAAAAATTCAAAGATATTTTCAAAATTTAAAATTCCCAACTTCTGTCGTTCATGTGCATGCGTAGTCGCATCAATGTAAAAATAAACAAACCCTAATCTGATGAAGTCCTAAAGGCCGAAACGCATCACACGCAAACTTTTTCCACTTTGTCATACATAAAAATACTCTAAAACTGTTCTGGACATATAAAAATTAATTTATCTTACCGAAAGAACTTCATCGAAAAATATTCAGCTTCGCCACTAATTTACCAGTAGTCCATTACTCGCGCCCTCCCTTATTTATTCTAGTGTAAATCAGAGCTCTGTCTACCTATTCCTTGTAATTTTAGTCTTTTAGACTTATATTCTATATTGGATGATACAGTAAGGGTTATGTTAAACCAACCAACGATCTGACCTCCAAAATTCTAAGTGTCACACGCCGCTATGAGAAAGCCCTTAGTGTTCTCTTCCAGACATCACTTCAAATGGCCTCTATTAGAAAGCATTTAATCACTCCAAAGTCTCAAGCATGACAGTAAAGTGAGCATACATTCCTCACGCCAAGTTTGGGAATTATTGAAATGCTTATTCTAATTTCATTCTCTTCAATTTAAAAATCTGTGAATATTCAGCGTTGAACGGTGGAAGTAGGACTTTCTCCCGAAATATGAGTTCAATTTGGAACTAATTCTTTTTACACTATTGCGCTACCATATGTTCAATATTGGAACGTTGTCGTCGGTACGAAAAATTCAGACATAGTTGTTAGCAAAAGGAATAGGTCAACATGCAAATTACAAATTGGAGATGCGAAAGTCAGACATGTACAATGAATTAGATATTTAGGAAGTGTTTTAAAAGAAGGCAAAAAGAAAACACTAAAATTTGAAGGCGCATTGGAATAGAGAAAGATGCCTTCCAAAAGCTAAGCAAAATATTAATAACAGGAAAATCTTGTTAGTAACAAAGAAATGAGTACAGAACTGTTATGTAATAGCAGTTCTCCTATATGTCATTGAATACTGAACAATCTCCTCACAGATGAAGAGGAGACTTGAGGCAACATATATGTGGGTCTACAGAAGGATGCTGAGATTACCATGGAGAAAACAATAGCAAAGAAGTTTTAGATTAAATGGAAACAAAAAGGAAACTTATACTTAACATCAGGAAGCTCCAGTTGAAATTTACCAGGCTCATAACGAGGAAAGCTGGCTTGGAAAATCTGATACTCACAAGACAGATTGAATATAATTGGCGCTGATATGGCATCTCGTCTACAGTTGCTCTCTCACAGATGCGCCGTCGCCTCTCTCTGTCTTTTTTATAAATACTTTCATGGTAATTGCTCCGATGAGCTGCTTTCACTGGTTCCCAGTCTCCATGAATTCAAGCGCCCTACGAGGATGGCATCCCGCTCTCACCCTTTCACTTTATAAACGTTTATATGTAGCCGTCTCTTCTACTCCAATAGCTTCATACCCCGCACCTCTAGCCTGTGGAACACCTTTCCCTATTACTGTTTCCCTGAGAGCTATAATCTCTAACTATTCAAATGTAACGTCAATCGACATCTCCAGTTACCTTGATCTACACACTATGCCTCTCCTCATCCTTTCTTCTATCACTCCTATCTGCTCTTGCTCCAAATCTTCTGCAACCCACTGCATCCTAATGGCTTCATGCCTTGCTCGGGGCGTAATGCTTAAAAAAAAGGCAAGAGGAAAACAACGCATAGCATAGTGAGCTAAATGTATGGCGGAACAGGGTTTGGGTGAAGTAACAAAATATATTTCTTAAGAGCTACAAAGGATAGGAAATTGTGAAGAGCCATGATCATCAACATTACGAAAAAAATTACTATCGGAGTTAATTTCAAATGAAAAATGTCAGATATCGTATTATTATATAATAAATAATATTGATAGAAGACTTGTTATTAGCCGAATATTTTTAAGGAAATTGTTTCATAGTTTTGTATTTAGGCATCTTCATGATATTTCATGCCCACTTCAAATAGACTTATTAAGAGTGGTGGAATGAGCCAAGATAGAAAATGCAATTTATTTTAAAAATTACATGATATATAATAGAACTCTTTGGGCACCTCGGGGTGGTGTAATGTTTAATGCTAGGACAATTATGACTGAGTAGTGAGTTCAATCCTCACTGGCTACCCCTTACTTTCGGCCTTGTGCCACATCCAAGCTACGCTTGGAAAATTACTATATAATAGAACTCTTAGACAAGTGTATCTGTGACGTCAAACTTATTTCGCCAAAAATATTAACGAATATTCTGGAAGAAAATACTTTTTTCATATTATTCTTTTTCTCAATTTCCCTTTTCTTCTTTTTCTTTTTCATTTTCTTTTTACTTCTTTTTCTTTTCCCTTTTCTTCGTTTCCATTTCTTCTTCTTCTTCTTCTTTTTTCTTTCCCATTTTCTTAATTTCTTTTTTCCTATTATTTTTCTCTTTTTTCTTCTATTTTTGCTTCTCTTCTTTTTCGTTTTTTACTTCTTTTTCTTAATTTCTTTTTACTTCTTTTTCTTTTTCCTTTTTTTTCCTTTTTTCCTTTTTCTTCATCTCCTTTTCTTCTTGTTCTTCATTTTCTTTTCCTTTTTCTTCTTTAACTTTTTCCCTTTTCTTCTTTTCTCTCCTCGTGTTTCTTTTTAACTCTTTCGTCTTTTATTATGTGATTCACGTTAGGAAATATCAGAGTTCTGAACCGAATTTAATGTAAATGAGAAATCTTTGTTCTAAGAGAATTTGATCTGTGGTGACCGCCACCCGCCCTCAAAAAAATGTACTGGACTCATCCTAAGAGTTACGAAAGTACACTTTGCCTTCAGTCTCACACTAGAGCAACAGATGCATCAGTGTTAAGCAGGAGGTCACCAGATGCAGAATCGTGCCTCACAGGATGTTATTGGCCGAACCAACTACGCACCGGAAGTGCACAGATCGGATAAGCAGATGACAGAAATTTATATAAGGGATTCACTTTCTCACAAAGGGGGAGATTCACGTTCGAAGAAAGCCCCCAAAGCCATAAACCCACATGTCCACATTAATTGACGTGTTGATTTTACGTTTAAGAGATTTAATCTAATGTTTTTATTAGCCTCTCCAACAATATTATTATTATCGTATTGTAATTGTGCCTGTCTTTCCCTTTGTTAGTTCGCACGAACGTTATGACTTATGAATGACAGACTTACAAATTTGTAAGATAGATTTGTCCGAGAAGGCGCAATGAGTCACTCTCTTGGGGGTTAGCATCAGCCATGCTGATGAAGCTAAAAATTGTTTTCATTTTGGAGGCTTTGAAATTAACAAGCCAATCTTTGCCCCATTTACCAACAGATTGTATGTCATTTTTTTTCTTTTTAGATCAGCTGCTAATTTAACCGATCAGACCAAGTATTAAGATAAGAGTAAATAGTTCTGTTATCAGTGTAGATACCGAGTTGAGAACTGATGACATCGGTAAGGTCATTAAATTAGAAACAGCGTAGGTCCAAGGAAAGAGTCTTGGAGGACGCTGCTTGAAAAATGAACTAGAAGAATGGCCATTCAAGATAACTTTCACTTCTTGATTTGATAAGAAAGACGAAATCTGCTCAAAACCCGCCCCAAAATACAAAAATTCAACTTGTGAATAAGATCAGTGTGTTAAACCCCGTCACATGCCTTCGAGATATCCAAGGCAACAGGTTGATATTCACAATTCTTAAATGAATAGAATAACATATGTATTTTTTCTTTTTTCCTCAATAATTTTAAAATTTAAAACGTACTATAGATTAAATTTTCATTTTTGAAATGGGTAGTTTTTAATTTTAATTTCAAATTTTATCGTACAATTTAATACTTATTAGTTAGAATAAATTCTATTTTAGGATAAACCTAACTTTAAAGCATTTAATAGTTATTATAACCTTACTTCGTTGTCAAGTTTTTTGAATTCTCGTATACTTGTATTTTGATTGGTCATTTCAGCTCATGTAACAGCGTTTCCCCTTAGGAGGGGTTGTTAATTAATTTTAACCTTTTAAAACCTTTATTCTACAATCTATATTCAACAACATCACTTGATAAGACACCAGAGGTGTTGAAACAAAATGGCTATTTTTGTAGTGATTATATAACATATTTATATATATATATATATATATATATATATATATATATATATATATATATATATATATATGTCAAACTCAATGTTCACTTTTATATTTACATAAACACTATCTCTGATATTGAGCACTTTATCCCCTAAATATAGCACACTTTAAAACTATATTTCTTAGAGTGGATTAAAAATATGGATCAATATTGTGATTTTCTTTCTTCGTTTAATGATAATGTTATTAAGCTTATCAGACGATATGGAAAGAATTTACATAAAATAAATAGACAACACTTGTCTATATTATTTAATGTAACATTTATGAATATATATATATATATATATATATATATATATATATATATATATATATATTAGGTTGGTGCAAAAATGACGTAATAATGTCGTTTTTGACGTTAAAAAGTACGTCATAAAACGACATTATTACGTCATTATTTTTGCACCAACCTAATATATATATATATACATATATATATATATATATATATATATATATACATATATATATATATATATATATATATATATATATATATATATATATATATATATATATATATATTTCAGTGTGGCTTCTGCATTCAGATTTCCACTACGATTACAAAAGTCAAGGGGATTATGATGGTATATATATATATATATATATATATATATATATATATATATGACGTCATACATTATGAAATGGACAAAGTTCGTCAATTATTTTTAAGACATTTTTATGTTTATACATTCTTTTTTATAGATACAATTAAACATAAAAATGTCTTAAAAATAATTGTCGGACATTGTCCATTTCATAATCTGTGACGTCATTTGTTTACATTTGGAGAAGCTTTGAGCAGATATGAATGTACGAGAGAAAATCATGGAGAATTGTAGTTTAAAAACAGTTAAATCGACCCTGCAAACAGAAACGCTCCTCTGTGGCTAAATCGGTAAAGCGTGTAGGCTATATTGGTTCCGTGTAGTATACAGGTTCGATTCCTGTCGGACGTCGTATATTTTCTATGAAAATTTCTCGGAAATTCAGGCCGGTAAATGTTGTTAATACTGTTCATTATAAACAGAGCGTTTATTTAAATATTTTATCCATAAAAAAGAATGTATAAACATAAAAAACGTTTTCATAAATTTATTCATATATATATATATGTAATAGTGTCGTTTTTTGACTTATTTTTTAACGTCAAAAAATTACTTTATTACGTCATTATTTTTGCACCAACCTAATATATATATATATATATATATATATATATATATATATATATATATATATATATATATAGAAACATCTCGCTATAAGGAAGGCCCTGTATATTAAACATCTCTCTCCCACTATAAAGCTCACCTTATTTAATAATGGTAATGGTGTGTTGAATGTTAAAAAATAGGCAGACACTCACTCGAATTCTAGCCGCGTTCAACACGCGAAGGTCAGAATAAATTCTTCTTCTAGTATTTAAAGCAACACAAAAATACATCGTAAGGTCAAACAAGAAGAGAAATTAACAACATCTAAAAGACCCCCCTTCCTTGAAAATGGCTAAAGAAGTGACCGAAAGTGCTAGGAACAATGGATAATACGAACAATTTTGCACTCCCTTACACCTACCAAACAGTTAAAATGTAACAACGCTGGAAGAACTAAATAATTTTTTCCTTGTCTGTCATATTTAACAAAAGATGTTTAAAAGAAAGTTCGCTGACCAAATATACATTAATATATATATATATATATATATATATATATATATATATATATATATATATATATGGGAGATTTTTTTAGTTGTTCAAACAAGAGAAAAGCGTATATTTTAAAGAGTAGAGAGAAGCCGCATACAGTTTTTGTTACAGTTTTTTTTTAAATATATATTATTCTTCAGTTTCTGAGTGTTGACTTCAGTGTTCACTGTTATATATATTTATATATATATATATATATATATATATATATATATATATATATATATATATATATATATTTCATCTTTCCACTTTATATACATTGTGGGTAGTAGTGAACATATTTGGTATATTAACACAGATATTAATATAAAATATTAAAATAGTAAAACAGAAATCCAGTCTTCTGTTAATGCACCAGCACAAATCGTGCACAACCGCTTATATACTATGTGATAGCGTCACTGGTTGTTTGTTTACAGCACTGATCCAAATAGCCGATGAGTGATAATGCGTTTTACAATAACATACGATACGTAGCAGTACTATCAAAAGACTACCTGGTGTGACGTATAATCTGCGGTATTAATATTTTAAAAAATGTTAATGTGTAGACCTGACTTTTAAATGTTCGCTAAGTTATACTGATACAATATACGGTACATACTGGCGTGCATTGTAGTTTGTTTGCTATACAACGCATATAGAAAATTGTTACGGTTAGAATCTTAATATAAAGCTGCCTGATCTTATGTAGTTTTGACACTTTGCTGTAGTCTGATTTCTTTTACCGGTGGGCCTAAGTTTTGGGCGATTGGTTGCCTACTGTATGTTTGGAGGTCGAACTATTCGGTAAGTATAGGTTTAACTTCTCACATGTGAAATTCCCTTCCGCATTCATGCTTTCCAGCCAACTTTAATCTGCAAAAATCTAAATGCAATGTTAATCACTATCTACTGTTATCTTGATTACTCTTTTTTTTGTTCCCGATCTTAAGTAATATTTCTGTTTCTAATTCTTCCACACTCAATAACCCCTGGTGTCTCAATGACTTTAATGCCTTACATGGGGTAAACTTGACTAAAAAGATATAACCCCCCCCAAAAAAAAACTTAGAATTTTGAGTTAATAATTTTGAGGTCGCAATTTACGGTATGCCATTTTTTTAAAGTTAATCAGTTACAATACACTGCACTTAAATTGACCTATTTGAATAAAGTTACAAAATGTTCCTAATACCTTCGCATGATAACAAAATTATCTTTTTTGCCCGAGTCGGTAGGATGAGGCTTTTTTTGGTTGTTTAAAATTCTCTCAACCTAACCGTCTGCGATCCTACAAAATTCGTAAAATGCTATTCAAAAATTACGGGTGATGACGTTAATATGTGTCCTTTCCTGTCTGCTGAAGTTTGTACTCAGTGAATGGCATGGAAGCTAATCTGTAGAACTATTCGAAGACATGCCGTCAAAGGCATCGGATTTCCGTAATCTTTAGCGAACGTACTAAGAAGCTCCGTAAGAAACTGGGTATTTTAACAAGAACGTAATTAAACCTGATGAGCACGAGTGTAATTCATTTGGGACAATGGCAGTTAACAAGAACTGCACTTGTAGAGGCTTAAGTAGCGCGTTCAATGACCAATTATTAATAAAGTATAGAGAAAGAAAAAATAATAAAAACCTTGTTTCAAATAGAGTCTAATCACTTGATTATTATGAGAAGGATTTCTATGCTGGAGGTGGTCATGGTAGGCAGATAAATATGAGACGGGTATAATAATTCGCTTAAATTAGGCTGATGTAAAAAGTTCTCTAGCGTTTAGATATACTCTTTTCTTCATATAAATCCATAGCATTATTATTCAGCCATCAAAGCATTGTTATATTAGCAACTTTCTAATAAGAACACTAAATTTTCCATAAGGAAAATAACTGTTCACTATCTAAATCACTGTCTTATGAACAGTTCTCTTAATAATAATAAGATAATTAAGCAGACGATGTTATTTTATTTATGGTAACTGGATTTTTGGCGATTGTCTTACTCCGTTTCCGTCATTTGATCCTGGGTGTCTTAAAAATGCTGCTTTTATCGCGGTCGCCATCATCTCTCCGTTTTTTTTTTGGCTACGGAGGCTCAAATAATATTTATTTCAAAACTAAGGGGGTTTTTCGGCAGGGTGTACCTTTACGTCGGAAGAGGGCTGGTTTTATTGTCCGATGCCTGAGGCGTCCTCAAAAGTGAAAGCGCCGAGAGTGATTATTTTTAATTTCAAGTGCTATGCCTTTGGGTATCTTAGTTTCACTTAATCCCTTTAGTATCTCAACTCTACAAGTTTTTTGTTCCCCCTGCTGTGGCCAGGTATTGGACACTAAACTCTTTCGGTGAATCTACTCCCATAGACTAAATAAAGGGTTCGAGTCGAATTTTCGAACTAATTTCACTTGAAGATTACCGGAGCATACAATGTTAGAAACGTTGTGAATATAACAATAAAGATGGGGACAACAGTCCGAACAATGTAGTGTAAATAGTTAACAATACCTCATATTTTTGTACCAAAAATTGATGAGCATAATTTTGACAGTGTGGGATATATATATATATATATATATATATATATATATATATATATATATATATATATTAGGTTGGTGCAAAAATAATGACGTAATAATGTCGTTTTGTGACGTATTTATAACGTCAAAAAACGACATTATTACCTCATTATTTTTGCACCAACCTAATATATATATATATATATATATATATAGAAACATCTCGCTATAAGGAAGGCCCTGTATGTTAAACATCTCTCTCCCACTATAAAGATCACCTTATTTAATAATGGTAATGGTGTGTTGAATGTTAAAAAATAGGCAGACACTCACTCGAATTCTAGCCGCGCTGAACACGCGCTCAGAATAAATTCTTCTAGTATTTAAAGCAACACAAAAATACATCGTAAGGTCAAACAAGAAGAGAAATTAACAACATCTAAAAGACCCCCCCCCCCTTGAAAATGGCTAAAGAAGTGACTGAAAGTGCACTCCCTTACTCCCGCCAAACAGTTAAAATGTAACAACGCTGGAAGAACTAAATAATTTTTTCCTTGTCTGTCATATTTAACAAAAGATGTTTAAAAGAAAGGTCGCTGACCAAATATATATATATATATATATATATATATATATATATATATACTTTTTTCTTACTTCACTAAATTCTGTTCACTCCTCGCTTAAGTTTTACCGTTGAAAAGGAGTCTAATTGTTATCTCTCCATTTTGGATGTCCTTGTTCATAGAACTCGTGATAAGTTTTTGACTTCTGTCTTTAGGAAGGCTACCTTTTCGGGCCTCTATACACGTTGGGACTCTTTTTGTCCCCCAAAACGTAAGATTAATCTTATTATGACCCTTACTGATCGGGCTCTCATTTGTTCGGAGTTTTTTCTTCGCGAGGGGATTGATTTTATTAGGATGGCACTTTTCAAAAATGGACATCCCTTAGATGTTTTGGATAGTGTCGTACTTGATGTCATCAATCATTTTTATAAGGATAAGCCTCATATAGTTTTAAAAAAATGTCCTGTTTATTTGCGTCTTCCTTTCAGTGGTTCAGAGGCTGAGTCTTTGGCTAGGCGAATATCACTTGCAATCGGCAGGTGTTATTTTTCTACTGAGGTTCGATTAATACTTGTTACTCGACCTATTCTTTCTTCCATTCGCAAAGATGTCCTTTCCTCCCATCATGTTAATTCCATGATTTATAAATATGAATGTAGTTGTGATCTCGACTATATAGGGAAGACTTCCTAGCGTTTGGATTTTAGAATAAAACAACATCTGAAGAATTTTGAATCCGGGCTCTAGCAGTAGTCAATTGATGAATGTATCTGGGTCATCGTTTGCTTAACATGTTATAAATAGCAGGAGCTGTGCTACAGGCTTTAGGGTTGACCGTTCTTTATTTTTGTCTCGGTCACACTCATGATGTCATCAGAAGGTTCTAGTGTCTATGTATATCAGATACCGCAAGCCTTCTCTTTGTAAACAGAAGGATTGCTTGCTGGGTCTGAATATAATTAGTGTCTAGTTTCCTTAAATAATTTTTTTCTTTCTCTCATTGCCTCATTCGATAAATTTATTTACACACTTTTTAATTCCCAGAATAAATAAACTTGATAAGCTGAGATGAAACCGGTTGTTTTTTTGGTTTTATTAATTTACATCAAATATAACTTGTAATTTGAATAAGAAATAACGCTTATTCCTTGCTGATATATATATGTCTATCTATAAAAGGCAAGATGTGTGTGTGTGTGTAACGAATGCACGGCCGCAATTTTCGACGGATTTGCACCAAAATTTACATGCCCATGCTCCAAGTTAGCGAAAAGACCAAGTCCGACTTTGCATTTCCCAACTCCAATCGATAGTGGAAATAATCGATTATTTCATGCTTCTACGGCAGTTTTCATGTAGTTTGCGGCCATTTTGTACTGACCAGAGTGAGAGCCTAAAGCTGGCTGCCACAAATAGGCAGGACGATTCTATTGGACAGCGTGAGAGCCAACAGCTGACTGACACGAATGTTAACTAGTATGCTAGCATGCAAAAAAATCGATAGCCGCATTCGTCACTGGTGGGAAAAATTTAAATTTGCATGGCACTTTACTCCAATTGGCTCATTCGCTTGCTTAAACTCAACGTTGATTCTGATTCCGCAGAACTGGGATGGGTGTGAAAAAGTATTTGTTATTAACATTCTTTTTTCATTCGGTTTTTCCAGTTACGAGTCCTTTTTCAAAGCAGATCGTTTTGTGTTCATTTTGTTTAGTTCCTTTTTCGTAACAGATTTAATGTTTAGTATAGAGCTTTGAAAAAATTCGCAGTGTAAGATAGGAAAGAAGTAAGGCATGTAGCAACATCAGCTAGGCAAAGAGAACTCCTTTAAAGGCAAGGAAGGGCAAAAATATTTTAAGTCAAGTGATAGCGATTGCTGTATGAGTCGTACGATTTTTGAATCAAGCATGGGCAACGCCGGACCATGCTGCTAGTATATATATATATATATATATATATATATATATATATATATATGCACATGTTTGATTCGATGATTTTACGTCCGCGTTTTAATCCGTGAAAATCGCTTAGGGACCAAGTGTGCATTACCATTAGGCTACAAGAAGCCATAACGGCACGCGACGCCACATTGTATCGTTTATGAAATGCATTTCTTCTGTTAGGACCGTCTTACTTAGACGGCTGGCACAACAGTCTTCATTAGTTGATTTAAGTCCATGAGCCGAACTGAGATAATTTTGGTAAATATCCTTATTATAGATGCACACACACGCGCACAGACACACGTACACGGACACACGCACACACATACATAAAGGCACACGTACAGATGCATTGATCAGACAGACATAAAAAACACGTAAACGGAGAGGACAAATATCTATGTGAAATTTGCAGTAAGACATGTGGATCGAGAAGCGGTTTTATGCGACATTTTAAATTGCATGATAATGTAACACCCGCTGCTGCCCTCTTAAGTGCCCTGTTTGTGCCAGAGTATGTAGGTCCCTTGCTGGGCTAAAGAGCCACATTCTTTCAGCACATGTACATATTCTCCAAAAAGATATGTACTAATGGTCGTATTCGAACACAAGTTCGCAACCACCATCTATCTATCTATCTATCTATCTATCTATCTATCTATCTAGGATTAAGTTAAGATAAGCTTCGAGTAGATATGAGCGTTCGAGAGAAATCATGGAAAATTTGTAGTTTAAAAACAGTAATTTGACTTTGTTAACCAGACGCTTCCTCTGTAGCTAAATGTTATAGCACGTTAGGCTATATAACTGTTCTGTGTAGGATACTGTCAGAAAAAGGCAATAGCCATGTACCAACCTACTCCAGGAAAGCCATATCCTGAACCAAGCATCTTTGTCTATGGTGAAAGGTTAAAGGGTGTTTCCGTGTCCAATGTAGCCTTTTTCAAGACAAAAAACGAAATGAATTTATTGAAACGCTTCCTCTGTAGCTAAATGTTATAGCACGTTAGGCTATATAACTGTTCTGTGTAGGATACAGGTTCGGAGGACACCTATTTTCTGTGAAATTTCTCGGACATTCAGGCTGGTAAATGTTAATACTGTTTATTATAAACAGAGTATTTACTTAAATATTTGTATCTATAACGTATAAAGAGAAAATAATTGTCGTACTTAGTCCATTTCATAATATATATATATATATATATATATATATATATATATATATATATGTGTGTGTGTGTGTGTGTGTGTGCAGGTGTGCGTATAAAGGAAAAGAACAATAGCAAAACTGTAATTTTAGCCGGCGAGTTTCGTCCAATGTAGCCTTTTTCAAGACAAAAAAACGAAATGAATTTATTGAAACGCTTCCTCTGTAGCTAAATGTTATAGCACGTTAGGCTATATAACTGTTCTGTGTAGGATACAGGTTCGGAGGACACATATTTTCTGTGAAACTTCTCGGACAGTCAGGCTGGTAAATGTTAATACTGTTTATTATAAACAGAGTATTTACTTAAATATTTGTATCTATAACGTATAAAGAGAAAATAATTGTCGGACTTAGTCCATTTCATAATATATATATATATATATATATATATATATATATATATATATATATATATATATATGTGTGTGTGTGTGGGGGGGTGCAGGTGTGCGTATAAAGGAAAAGAACAATAGCAAAACTGTAATTTTAGCCGGCGAGTTTCGTCCAATGTAGCCTTTTTCAAGACAAAAAACGAAATGAATTTATTGAAACAAAGTATCTATAAACAAGAAACAAAATGTCAGCAGCTAGAAGAATTTAGAAAAGCTGTTGTATATTCATATGGTCAACAGAAACATTACGTCAATTATTTTAATTAGTTAGGTATATATATATATATATATATACATTACGAAATGGACAAAGTCCGACAATTTATTTATTAAAGACATTTTTATGTTTAACGTTCTTTTTATAGATACAAGTATTTAAGTAAATGCTCTGTTTATAATAAACAGTATTAAATAACATTTCCCGGCCTGAATGTCCGAGAAATTTTCATAGAAAATATTCGTCCTTGGACAGGATTCGAACCTGCATCCTATACGGACCCGTCATTTACGCTGACGTTTACATTCGATACACCAATGAGCAGTTATGAATGTACGCGATTCATGGAAGATTAAAGTTTATAAACAGTAAATTTGACCTTGCCTACCGAACGATCCTTGGTGGCCGAGCGGTCAAGGCACGTCAGCGTGTAATGACGGTTCCGTATAGGATGCAGGTTCAAATCCTGTCCAAGGACGAATATTTTCTATGAAAATCTATTGGATATTCAGGCCGGTAAATGTTATTTAATACTGTTTATTATAAACAGAGCATTTACTTAAATACTTGTATCTATAAAAAGAACGTTAAACATAAAAATGTCTTTAATAAGTATATATATATATATATATATATATAGTCGAATTCGACGTATGAGGGTCAAGCAGATCAGTTCCCAGGAAACCGACAACAGCACATGAGATTTGATTATAGTGGTGAAGGTTTCGTGCAGGGCCATCCACACTTTTTGAAGAGTCAAATACAGAGACCTGATGCACTACGTGTCACAAGGTCCCCAAACGACCCTCCGCAGGTTTTGAATTCAGAGTTGTCCTTCTCCTAGACCAGTTGCCATCCAAAGCTATAGAACCCAGTCTGTCCTGCTATTTACCCATAGCTGGAGGGAGAAGAAGAGGAGCCGCTATTACTCCACTGTGCCTCCTATATATATATATAAACGCACACTCACAGTGCGATAGTTAAATTGTCGCCATTTTATATTTTCAATTTCGCGCAAGCGCGTTGTTTGTTTTTGATTTTGTCGATTGCACAGTATAATACGCTTAGTTGGGCACCATTAGTGAGAAAAAGAGCACCATGACGCAATTCACCCGTCCAGAAATTTGGAAACGGCATGCTGTACTGCTTGACATTCGCGCCAGGAGCTCCAGTACGAACATTTCAGAATGTTTGGGTGTCAATATGAAGACAGTACTTTTAAAGTGCACATATATATCTGTATGTATGCATGTATAATACCAATTGGTAATTGTTAGGGATAATTCCAACGAGGACATTAATCCAAACTAACATGTAAGTAACAGAGAAATATAATAATAATAATAATAATAATAATAATAATAATAATAATAATAATAAGTAAAGACAATCCTTAAAAATCCATTTTGGTTATAATTTATTTCATGAATATATTTCAATAGTGATCTCTTCAGGACAAAAGTTTTTAGAAGTTTCTAAAGAACTTTCTTATTTTTCTCTTACTTTCTCCCGTAACCACATTTCATATATAGACTTACACTATTTCCTTGTTTTATTTTCTCTCTTTTTCTTCCCTTCTTTCTTTCTTCCGGTTTATTTCAATAATTTATCATCCATTGACTAATTTGAAAAATCCTTGCAAATTATATTTAAATTTACAAGGTGAAAATGATCATTAATCTAATGTAAACGTAATTCCTATAGTATTAAATATGTTGATCTGTTTAATTAAAACATTGAGCTCTATGTATGAATCAGTTTTAATATTTAATATTTTATATTGTATCAATAGGATTCACTTGGATTATATACCAACAGATTATTACCTATATATATATATATATATACGAATGTAATGAGAACGAAAATAATATAAATTCTAACGTTCTCTGCATTAATTCAAAAGAGGGCTCAATACGAAGAGTAGATCAATAATTATTTATTATAGTTTTTACATACGGACAAAGACAACTTACTCACTACAAAGATGCATTCTTGTTTTGATGCGGCTGCATCTTGACTGGTGACCAGTCGAAATGCAGAAGCATCGAAACAAGAATGCATCTTTGTAGTAAGTTGTTTTTCTCCGTATGTAAAAATGAATATATATATATATATATATATATATATATATATATATATATGGATCTATTTATTTTATCAATAAATATATTTTAATCGTGTTCTATAGTTTTCCCTCCTCTTTTTTATTTGCTGTGTGAATTGTTCTTTTCTTTGTTTTAGTCAAAAATTACGCTAACCTTTTATTTATTGACGAAGTGGTATATATATATATATAGAATACCACGGATACATTGCAACAATCATTTTCATCAAAGTATATATTTATGCGTGAATATATTTTATTTTTCTATGCTCGCCTTGAATAGACGGAAAAACTTAGAAGTAGGGAACCCTTGTTAATGCAGACATTCAAGTTTTTGAACCTATTGAAGCCTCAAGTACAACAAATAACGCGAAGTATATTTTCCTGTAAATCAGCGCGTATTCATTCATTGCCGAAGCAGCAAATAAAAAAAATTTACATTATACCCAAATTACGCTTTATTAAGTTCATACGCGGACTGAAAAAAGTGCAGCGATAATGACGAGGACCAATCAGATTGTCTGTAGACGCAGAACTTTGCGGTAACACCCAATTAAAGAGGCCGAAATAGTAACATTTCGCCCAAGGGTAGGAAGGAATTTAGCAGTAGAGAAAAAAGAAGTGGAGAATTTTAATGGCAATTTATCTCTGCCATTTTGCGCATTATCTCTCTACAAGAATTGAACAAAATAATAGATACACCATTTTTTATTTAACTGATTTTTTATTGGTAATATGATAAATTCAAAACTATTCTTTTCTGTATATATGTGTTCATATGCATTATATGTATTAGGTTGGTGTAAAAAAAAATGACGTAATAATGTCGTTTCTGACGTTAAAAAATACCTCAAAAAACGACATTATTACGTCATTATTTTTGCACCAACCTAATATCATGTACTTCAGGATATAGTCTTTTGTCTTTTACTTTTTTTTACAGATATTAGTTTGGTGCAAAAATAATGACGTAATAATGTCGTTTTTTGCCGTATTTTTTAACGTCAAAAAACGACATTATTACGTCATTATTTTTGCACCAACCTAATATTTATAAGTTAAAATGCGTGGCCCCCGATTTCCAAAGAGAAATTGTTCGTGTCACTGCTGAATTGTTTAATGACAGGCAATGGCTGACCGCTTATATTCGAGTATGCCTGTCTTTTAGGACGGTTAGTTAATGCCTATCCCTATTGCAGACGCTCGCTCAGTCTGATTTATGTTTTTCTGCCACCGAAAGAGCCAACTTGTGATTCATACTGAAATTATACTGAGAGGACCTTTTTTCGGGAGAGAGCGTATTATCTGGCGTGATAAACAGTCTGAACAAGGCTAGTACGTTCAAACCATCGGTCACGATGACTTGCGACTTCGTGTTAGCACAACCGTCGACGGTTCCCAAATAGTTCCGTTTAGCCAATTTCAGTCACAAGGCTTGGGACGACCGGTTGTATGGTTTTTCTGGTAACGCACACTGAGGTACATTCTCTAAAATCACAAGCCAAGGTAAAACCAGCTCTGACAAGCATGATCCTGGAAGAAAGCTAGTGTAGAATAGGGAAGCACATTGTCATCAAACTGCAGCATTCGCTGATGTAGATTGATGATGATTTGATGGCTGACTGTATCAACCTAAATTGCCCTCGATCTCTATACAGCAGACTAATATAGAATTGCTAAACTTCTTCGGTTCCCTATCAAGATGGATAAGAGAAAAGAAATGGAATCTAGAATATCAGAAGGGATCAAGGGGTCAATGGACGAAGTCATCTACTCTGGTCAATTATCGTTCACCCCTTTCCGCAAATTCGGTGCGTGTTTATGTCTGGGGCGGTTCAAGGAAGCCTTCAACAACGATTACTTGACTCCTACCGTGACGTATGGAGGAGAACCCCTCCCACCAACCGCCTGATGATTTGGTCAGCTATATCAAGGAAATCTTTTCAGTCTTTAATTGTTCTGATAGATTTAACGCCAAGAATGATGTGTGCATTTTGAGTCACGTCCATCCTATGGCACAAGCACTGTGCCGTGGTGATAACATCCTCTTCTAGGGGGATAATGCGGTGAATGTCATTCAAAATTTTGGCACGAAGAGCACAAAATTGAAGCAGACTATTTGGATTGGTGCCATGCTATCACTGGATTGCAATATAATCGAACATTTATTTAGAGAAGAATGTGAAGGTTTGCTTCCATATTCCATCGTCGTTGAAAGAAAAAAAGCAAATTACTTGAAGACTGACTCAAAATACTCCTAAAAATCGTACAAAAGTGAAAGAGTCACAGTTCCTCGATGTATTAAAGCTGCGCTTGATGACAAATTATACCAACAATGTATCAAGGAATGAAGTTTCCATTATTTTGTTCAATCTATCTATCTATCTATCTATCTATCTATCTATCTATCTATCTATCTATCTATCTATCTATCTATGTCCTTCCATGTTCTGTTCATATCTATCTATCTATCGATGCATATATGTACATTATGAAGTTTGCACTCTTATGAGAAAAAACATTTGTTTTAGACAATTTTTTTTATCTTCCAACATAATCTCGTCCCATGATACAGTTGGTAATACTAATCATATACTTTGAATATTATACAGTGAAAATTTTCGATAATCAATTCCATAATCATTACTTGTTAGACTATCCACTTTTTGCCCTCCTGGTAACTAATCTCAGCGTAGAGTTGTGGTTAGCTAGCTATCTCACTGACTGATTCAGTGAGTTCGTTTCTTATTATATGCCTCGTACTTCTGGCCTTGTGCCAAGCGAAAATCTCAGTCTCTCACTTTGCAAGTAATTACCAAGTTATGTCTGTATCCGTTACATAAGTGTCACTCCCCTTAGCCTTATGCCAGACAATTTATGAACCTACCGATGATCAATAGTTAGCAAACAAATGTCGTAGATGAAAACTTGTGTCATGATTTCAGGCTTGGTAGCTGTCTCTTCTTTTATGTACCGTGTCCCTTAATGACGTTGGCGTTTATGGCTCTTCACAATTTCCCATTCTTTGTATCCCTTTTGTCATCCCTTTACAAAAGCTCGTTGGATAGGTTACTCTCTGTTTCCCTCTGCCAGTATTGTTTTCAATGCCTTGTGAGTGTTAAATTCTCCAAGCCATCTTTACTCATCATGTATTCCAGAAATGTCAACTTTCTCTTTTTGATTTTAATACAATTGTCTTTTTATTTTCATTTTTCTTAAAACATCCTCAATAGCTACAATGTCCATCCATAGTATTCTCAGGATCCTTCTGTAGTTCCGCACCCCTTACCTCAAGTCTGCCCTTCATCCTTGAAGAAATTGTCCAGCAATCCCTTCCACAATGGAGGATCGAAATTATATATATTAGGTTGGTGCAAAAATGATGTCGTTTTCTCAGATATGTTACTATGTGAGAAAACGACATTATTTTTGCACCAACCTAATGTTTGATATTACAAAAGCATTTTTTTTTTGTTTCTAATGACATTTTCCTGTTTCTTAAGACAGTAGAACTCTAAACTGAACAGCCGAGATGTCAGGTATTGAGGATACACTGTTCGGATTCGAGGAAGAAAAGTCTGCTGTAGCAAGCTGAAAATTGATTCGTTTTTATTTAAAATGTAGATTGAATACAAAAATCGACAAAAAATAATTGACAAGCAATAATAATGAAAAAAATTTGTGCTAAACACATATTGTAATTTGTGAAAGTTTTCCGTAAAGCATTTCTCCTTTTATTTTCACAGGGAGAAGCAGCTTGTAAAATTTTCTCTTTTTATTTTTTTTTTATACAGAAGAGAGTGCTTTTCCAATATTATATTCTTTTATTAGAACCGAGTTACTTATTCCTTTTTCTATATTTTCAAGAATTTGTCGTTTTTGCATACAAGTCAACGTAATACGCTTCCTTTTCGAACTTAGTGACATTACTATAGATAAGAAATATCTTATTTTAAAACAAGTACAATCTGTAAAGGATGGCAAAAATAAGGATATGCAGTACAGCTCCACTGAACAGAATATCCGAGATTTTTGAGAGTATTTTTCAAGATTTATTGATAAAATACATCAATTGTGGCACAAGGCCTAAAACGGGGGAATGGGTTGAGGCTGGTCGACACTATCTTATACCTAGCCAATCAGATTCACGACCCATTCATGCATTACAATTTGCACATCCGTCACAAAAACTCGACCGTCGTCATTTAGCCCTACACATACCACAATACCGCATACACACAGGGAACTTACAACCCACCCCATGACATAAAAATTTTTGAGTATAAAATTATATATAAAAAGAAATTGATGTTAAGTAAAGAGAGGGAGTGCATGAAGCGGAAAACAAAACTAAAATATACCAAAAACGAACTAAAAATATTGATGTTAGTATAACCCGTCCTACCCTCAAAGAAATAAGAGAGGCCCTTGTATTCTGTATTCAGACAACATCAAGTGACACTCTCGCTAAGGGAGAGGGTAGGATAAAATAAATACGGCCATGGCAAAAAAGAAACTGACCCAGTCGAGATGAAAAATGGACCAAAAAACAAACCGAGGATGTTGGAAATATCGGCTTGGATCCTAACCAAAGAAGTCAGGAACAGGCCAGGAACCACAGTTATTCACATTAACTAGGTACACAAGAAGGGTCTATCCTAACCAGAGAAGGACTTCTCAGGAAACAGCCTCGTTGTGAATTAGGGAGACTTAAAGAAAAATCAAGGCTAGCCCCGATCTCTCGAACAAGGCTTGCCTTGCTTACCCATTATTCGCTGAAATCTGCCGGTACTAAACGCTTTATTGAGGATACTGTTCTGATTTGAGGAAGAAAAGGTTTCATATTTACGTCATTACAAAAGTTCGGATTTGAAGATGAGTCCGAATTCGAGGAAGTCTAATTCAAGGAAGTCTAGATTATGCTATGTTCGGATTTGGGGAGCTCTTCTGTACTGTGTTTATCTTTTGGGGGGCTTCTTTCGCTATTTTAATGCAAATTCGGATTTCGGAGTCACATTTCCCGTGGTGTCTTAAAACACCAGCTGTAACACTTGCTAATGTAGGTTTAGTTAGATCCTCATTGGCTATCTAACTTTGTGATCATGTAGCAGAATAAGATATGCTTAGCACCGAGCGTGGCGTAATGGTGAACGAGGTTAAGTTGATCATCACTAATGAATAGTGAGTACAACTCTCACTGGGTGCCCTATACATAAAAATACACGAAATGCATCAAAATGTAGTGACATGTCGTAAAATATCAACCTAACAGTATTTACCCATTTCATATATGTATATACTCACAGGTTAGTTTAATACTGAGTGTGCTTATTTGTGTCAAATAAGAACGAATACTCAATTCGAACATTTATACATTTTATTTACTATAGGATGACAGTAGATGTCAAACATGATTACTGATAGATTGGTAGTTTGATACGTGCCATGTGAGGGTGTGTGACCGCCATATTGCAAAATCCTTTTCTTCTTTGTTGTTCAAGAGAGTTCAAATGAAGGGACGTAAATTGGTTCTCATTTCGGGAATAAGACGTCCTAACATTTATAATATACATTTTTTCTAATATTGGACGTATACGGCCACATAGCGTTGAAACATTGGTTCCCTTACGATCACCGAAGTTAAGCAACTTCGAGCCTGGTCACTAGTCTAGATGGGTGATCGTTTAGGAATATCATGTGTTGTAATCTGTGTGGATGGTATAATGGCTAGGAATTGTTAATCGTTGAGTCAAGTTCCAATTCTTGCTAGGTTCGTTATATCCACTTGCACGCAATTCCCACCGCAATGGGTTAATTAATAGTATTTATATCACTAAATCGTTATTACCTCAACAAAAATAAATTGTTACAATCTAAAAATATCTTCTGCCTTTAAATAACCCGCAAAGGGTTGATAATCTGTAGAAAACGAATTCATCAATCAACCTAGTAACTGATTAGACCCTCTTTCGACTTTAACAATGTCTAAGATCTTGGCAATAGCCTGGAAGAACTGCGACCATACTGTTATTATCGCATCACGTAATTCTTCGAGATTAGTTCTCTGCACATAGCGATTGAGATCCAACAATGGTTGAGGTAAGAAGCTAACTTCTGTGTTCTCTGGCCTAATCTGCCACTATTTTTGGTTTGTGATATGATATGCTTTCTTGCTGGTTGTGACTACCAGAAAATAGATGCACCATACTCGTAAACTAAGTTACGAGGTCAGTCACAAATACCTCGGCAGGCTGTGGCATTTAAACGATCTTTTTGAGGGTCGAAGGGTCCAAATATATATCCCATATCATTGCATCACTATCACCACCAGATTGAACCACTAATACAAGGCATGTTGTTTACACCAAATTCTGGTCCGAATATCCAAATTTTCCACCAGAAATCGAAACTGATCAAACCAGGCAACATTTTTTCAATCGTCCGTTGTCCAATTTTTTTTACTCTTTCAAATTGTAGCCTTAGTTTCTTGTTCTTACCACCAGTTGGCACCCAGTTTCTGCTGCTGTAGCCCATCTGCTTCAAGGTCCGACTTGTTTTACTTTCAGTAGTGTAAAGTGTAAAGTGTGAATAGTTGACGTACTGTTGTCTTCCTATCAGTTTGAAGCCGTTTTCCTCCTACAACTTTTATGCATTGCAATCTATCTATCTATCTATCTATCTATCTATCTATCTATCTATCTATCTATCTATCTATCTATCCCAACCTGTTCATATCTGTATACCTCCGCTGTAAAGAGAGCTTAGTTGAGGTATTGTTGTTTTCTGTTAGTTTGAAGCCGTCTGGCTATTATACTCCTACATCTTTTAATATATCGCCTCAGAACTAATTAGAAATCAGGGTTTTACCACCCGTAGACTGGTTGTTAATCATGGCAAGAGAGAGAGAGAGAGAGAGAGAGAGAGAGAGAGAGAGAGAGAGAGAGAGAGAGAGAGAGTGTGTGTGTTTGCTGCGCTAGAGTAGTAAAAGGACTTACTGTCACTTGATCTCTAGCAACAGCAACCAGTTAATACTCAACGTGTAAAAGTAATAATAAAAGCTTACATATGTTGATAGGAAAAATCTTTTTCAAGTAGAAGTCTTTTTAAGTTACATATATAACAACAGTCAGGTTGCAACTGGTTCCCCGAAGTGAAACGTTCATACAAGTTTAGAAAGCGCGATTTTGTTTCCATTTTTTTTTTATTCAGGACAAACCGAATACAAAGTGTCACATAAATATGTGTAACCTTTGAAATCTGAAAAAGATGTCTTTACTCATTTCGCTTTTATAATGTTTGCAGTATATTTTATAATGCAGAACTGAAAAAAATATCGTTAACGTAAGGTTTTTTTTACACATATTCTTTCCAGACATACTTTAGTTGAAGTAAAAGGAAAGCAAGAAGAAAGGACTAATTATAATGATAGAAAGTATAGTCGTTAGTAAGAAGAGCCTATGATGCGAAGTACGAATTGTAGGCGAGTAGTAATTAAGTAATTACATAATTTTAACTATCATGGAGGTCTTTTTTTTAACAGACCGTGAAAAATGTGAGCAAGAAATTCGATGGCGCATTGGAATAGCGAAAGATTTTGGTTTACCTTCCTCTTCTATTACTCTCGATGGTACTTCATCGCACCATTTCTAGGACATGTTGTAGTCATATTTTTGAAGAAGATACAGTGCAAGACAAATAAATCATGTCTTTTTGTATTCTGTTCGTACAACGACCTAAACGTCGTGAATACGCCAATAAAGATGAGGAGAACAGTCCAAACAATATAGTGTAAAAATTTTCAATACCTCCTCTCAGAAATATAGGCAGATCCTGAAGAATGCCGGAGCGTACAACGGCCGAAACGTTGTGAATATGGCAATAAAGATGAGGACAACAATCCAAACAATGTAAACAGTGTAAATAGTTACACTACCACATCTCAGAAATATAGACAGATCCTGAAGAAGGCCGGAGTGTACAACGGCCGAAATGTCGTGAATAGGAAAATAGAGATGAGGGCAACAGTCCGAACCATGTAAATAGTGCAAATAGATACAATACCTCATCTCAGAAATATACACCGAAACGGAAGAAGGCCGGAGTGTACAACGGCCGAAGCATCGTGAATATGGCAATAAAGATAAGGACAACAGTTCGAACAGTGTCAATAGTGTAAATATAATTTTTAAGATCACGTAAAACTATTCTTTAGCTGTTTACTATGTGATGTGCCTCTTCACTATCTTGGCGATTAGGGCTCTCCCTCGAATTTCCTTTGCTTTATAGTTTTTAAAAATTGTTGTCCTTTTGTTATTTTTCCTAAAACATCTTTTACTCAAGCCCCGCAAGGCAGGTTATGCATTGTTTTCCGCTGCTTCTGTTGCCTTCAATTTGTCATGTTAGTATCAAATTTTCCGAACCTTCTTTCTAAGGCTTTGGAAATTTCAAAAGTCTCTTCCTGATGTTAAGTAGGCGATCATTGCTCTCCACAATTTCCTCTAGACATTAATAAATTTTGTGTTATTTCTCGTAAAGCCTGTTCCACCAACCTTTTCTTAAGGTATTATAGGTTGTTTACTTTTTTTCCTCTTGCCTTCAGTCTGTCTTGTGAGTATCAGATTTTCCAAGCTCTCTTTCCTCATTATGTTTCCTAGAAATATCAGCTGTTTTGTTTCCATTTTTTCTAGAACTTTGTTGTTACTCATATATTCGGTCCATAGTATCCTCAGCATCCTTCTGTAGAACTACATTTCTGTTGCTTCAAGTCTTTGAGGAAAATGTCTAGTATTCACTGCCATATAGACGGACAGATATCACGTAACAGTTCAGTACTCTTTTCTTTGTTTCTGTTACTTCAAGTCTCTTCTTCGTCTTTGAGGAGATTGCCAGTATCAACTACCATACAGGAAGAGAGATATCACGTAACAATTCAGTACTCTTTTCTTTGTTTCTGTTACTTCAAGTCTCTTCTTCGTCTTTGAGGAGATTGCCCAGTATTAACTACCATACAGGAAGAGAGATATCACGTAACAATTCAGTACCCTTTTCTTTGTTTCTGTTACTTCAAGTCTCTTCTTCGTCTTTGAGGAGATTGCCCAGTATTAACTACCATACAGGAAGAGAGATATCACGTAACAGTTCAGTACTCTTTTCTTTGTTTCTGTTACTTCAAGTCTCTTCTTCGTCTTTGAGGAGATTGCCCAGTATTAACTACCATACAGGAAGAGAGATATCACGTAACAATTCAGTACTCTTTTCTTTGTTTCTGTTACCTCAAGTCTCTTCTTCGTCTTTGAGGAGATTGCCCAGTATTAACTACCATACAGGAAGAGAGATATCACGTAACAGTTCAGTACTCTTTTCTTTGTTTCTGTTACTTCAAGTCTCTTCTTCGTCTTTGAGGAGATTGCCCAGTATCAACTACCATACAGGAAGAGAGATATCACGTAACAATTCAGTACTCTTTTCTTTGTTTCTGTTGCTTCAAGTCTCTTCTTCGTCTTTGAGGAGATTGCCCAGTATTAACTACCATACAGGAAGAGAGATATCACGTAACAATTCAGTACTCTTTTCTTTGTTTCTGTTACTTCAAGTCTCTTCTTCGTCTTTGAGGAGATTGCCCAGTATTAACTACCACACAGGAAGAGAGATATCACGTAACAATTCAGTACTCTTTTCTTTGTTTCTGTTACTTCAAGTCTCTTCTTCGTCTTTGAGGAGATTGCCCAGTATTAACTACCATACAGGAAGAGAGATATCACGTAACAATTCAGTACTCTTTTCTTTGTTTCTGTTACTTCAAGTCTCTTCTTCGTCTTTGAGGAGATTGCCCAGTATTAACTACCATACAGGAAGAGAGATATCACGTAACAATTCAGTACTCTTTTCTTTGTTTCTGTTACTTCATGTCTCTTCTTCGTCTTTGAGGAGATTGCCCAGTATTAACTACCATACAGGAAGAGAGATATCACGTAACAATTCAGTACTCTTTTCTTTGTTTCTGTTACTTCAAGTCTCTTCTTCGTCTTTGAGGAGATTGCCCAGTATTAACTACCATACAGGAAGAGAGATATCACGTAACAATTCAGTACTCTTTTCTTTGTTTCTGTTACTTCAAGTCTCTTCTTCGTCTTTGAGGAGATTGCCCAGTATTAACTACCATACAGGAAGAGAGATATCACGTAACAATTCAGTACTCTTTTCTTTGTTTCTGTTACTTCAAGTCTCTTCTTCGTCTTTGAGGAGATTGCCCAGTATTAACTACCATACAGGAAGAGAGATATCACGTAACAGTTCAGTACTCTTTTCTTTGTTTCTGTTACTTCAAGTCTCTTCTTCGTCTTTGAGGAGATTGCCCAGTATCAACTACCATACAGGAAGAGAGATATCACGTAACAATTCAGTACTCTTTTCTTTGTTTCTGTTGCTTCAAGTCTCTTCTTCGTCTTTGAGGAGATTGCCCAGTATTAACTACCATACAGGAAGAGAGATATCACGTAACAGTTCAGTACTCTTTTCTTTGTTTCTGTTACTTCAAGTCTCTTCTTCGTCTTTGAGGAGATTGCCCAGTATTAACTACCACACAGGAAGAGAGATATCACGTAACAATTCAGTACTCTTTTCTTTGTTTCTGTTACTTCAAGTCTCTTCTTCGTCTTTGAGGAGATTGCCCAGTATCAACTACCATACAGGAAGAGAGATATCACGTAACAATTCAGTACTCTTTTCTTTGTTTCTGTTGCTTCAAGTCTCTTCTTCGTCTTTGAGGAGATTGCCCAGTATTAACTACCATACAGGAAGAGAGATATCACGTAACAGTTCAGTACTCTTTTCTTTGTTTCTGTTACTTCAAGTCTCTTCTTCGTCTTTGAGGAGATTGCCCAGTATTAACTACCACACAGGAAGAGAGATATCACGTAACAATTCAGTACTCTTTTCTTTGTTTCTGTTACTTCAAGTCTCTTCTTCGTCTTTGAGGAGATTGCCCAGTATTAACTACCATACAGGAAGAGAGATATCACGTAACAATTCAGTACTCTTTTCTTTGTTTCTGTTACTTCAAGTCTCTTCTTCGTCTTTGAGGAGATTGCCCAGTATTAACTACCATACAGGAAGAGAGATATCACGTAACAATTCAGTACTCTTTTCTTTGTTTCTGTTACTTCAAGTCTCTTCTTCGTCTTTGAGGAGATTGCCCAGTATTAACTACCATACAGGAAGAGAGATATCACGTAACAGTTCAGTACTCTTTTCTTTGTTTCTGTTACTTCAAGTCTCTTCTTCGTCTTTGAGGAGATTGCCCAGTATCAACTACCATACAGGAAGAGAGATATCACGTAACAATTCAGTACTCTTTTCTTTGTTTCTGTTACTTCAAGTCTCTTCTTCGTCTTTGAGGAGGTTGCCCAGTATTAACTACCATACAGGAAGAGAGATATCACGTAACAGTTCAGTACTCTTTTCTTTGTTTCTGTTACTTCAAGTCTCTTCTTCGTCTTTGAGGAGATTGCCCAGTATTAACTACCATACAGGAAGAGAGATATCACGTAACAATTCAGTACTCTTTTCTTTGTTTCTGTTACTTCAAGTCTCTTCTTCGTCTTTGAGGAGATTGCCCAGTATTAACTACCATACAGGAAGAGAGATATCACGTAACAATTCAGTACTCTTTTCTTTGTTTCTGTTACTTCAAGTCTCTTCTTCGTCTTTGAAGAGATTGCCCAGTATTAACTACCATACAGGAAGAGAGATATCACGTAACAGTTCAGTACTCTTTTCTTTGTTTCTGTTACTTCAAATCTCTTCTTCGTCTTTGAGGAGATTGCCCAGTATTAACTACCATACAGGAAGAGAGATATCACGTAACAGTTCAGTACTTTTTTCTTTGTTTCTAACGAAGTTTTTCAGTCTCTTAATACTCTACTTAGCTTTTGGTATGCATTTTTGTCTATCCTAATCCTATCCTCGGATTTAATTGTCGTACTCTCTGTTAGAACACTTCCCAGATATTTGAAATTTTCTACTTGTTTGATTTTAGTATCCCCAATCTGTAATTTGCATTTTGGGCTCATCGTTTTACTAACAAGCATGCATTCTGTTTTCCCGCCGTTTATATTTAGTCATTTCTGCTTGCTTTCCTTTATTAATTTCTGTAGGAGCTTTTGTAGTTTTCTTTCTCTGTGTCAGGAGCATACCTTATGCTGTTAAGATTGTGGACGCCGATAATAAATCCTGGTAGGACTTCCAGTTCTTTCAAAATTGCCTCGCTGTATAGGCTAAATAAGTCCGGGAAAAAGAGACGTTCGTGTCTTACACTCCTTTCTATTTTTATATATCTGTTGATAGTACAGGTTCTTGCTTATTCTAATATCCTAACCAAATATGTCAAATTTACTGAACAGTACTAACCGACCTTTGTGGTGTACTTTATTGAACGACTTTACAAAATCCATAAAACACAGGTACACGTCCTTCTGCATTTGTATTGCTTTTTCTGATAACATTCTCAGCATAAATATCGCGTTCCTTGTTCAAGTGTCTTTGACGAATCCACAATGTTCTTGTCCTATTTTCGCGCTATATTCATCAGAATTCCGATGATAACATTCGTTATATGGCTCATTAGGCTGACATTCCGATGGAGTTCATATTCGTTTGCACCTGGCTCCTTAGGCATTACGGTGAAAATAGATCTAATTAAGTCTTCTGGTATATCACCACTGTGTAGTTTGTTTCCATTTTCTCTAAACTTCATTGTGGCTCACATGTTATATCCATGGTATTCTCGGCATTCTTCTGTAGAAGCACATTTCTGTTGCTTAAAATCTCTTCTTCATCTGTGAGGAGATTGTCCAGCAATCATTACCTTATAGGAGAACTGATACTACATAGCCATTCAGCATTCTTTTCTTTGTTTCTAATGAATTTTTTCTGTCTTAATACACTGCTTAGCTTTGGGAAGGCATCATTCAGTATCCCAATACACCTTCCGATTTTAGAATCGCGCTTTATATATATAGCAGATATTTAAATTGTTGCAGTTGTTCGTTTGTTGTGTCTCCATTTTGTAATGTGTGTGTTGAGCTGTTCCTTTTGCAAACCGTTCTAGGTATGACGATAAACTTCATCCGGCAGCAAGGCGTCTAATCAGGAGATTTTGAGGAGCGTGGAATCACCTTTTAACTGCTATTGTTCCCAGGTCCACCATGACCCGGTGTAGTAGCACCTGTTAGGGTCCCAGCGATGGGCAAATAGTGAAACCCCCAAAACAAAAATCAACAGTACATTTTTATAATAAAATGACTATCAATGCAACATCAAAAAAATATACAAATACATTTTTATAGTCAAAACACCAAAAATACATTTTATGATATACAAACGTTATATATATTTTTTTAAGCGTTTCACCCCAAGCAAGGCGAGAAGCCACTAGGACGCAAGGGTTTACAGAAAATTTGGAGCAAGATTAGATAGGCGTGATAGAGGAAAGGATGAGGAGAAGGGTAGTGGATAGATCGAGACAACTGGAGATGTCGATTGACATTACATTTGAATAGATGGAGATTATAGCTCTCAGGGAAACTGGAATAGGGAAGGGAGTTCCACAGGCGAGAGGTGTGAGAATGAAGCTATTGGAGTAGAAGAGACGGCTACATTTAGGAGTTTTGACAGTGAAGCGGTGAGAGCGGGATGCCAGCCTCGTAGGGCGCTAAAACTCATGAAGTCTGGGAACCAGCGAATGCAGCTCCTCGGGGTAATTTCCATGAAAGTATTTGTAAAACAGACAGTCTGTGAGAAAGAGACTGTAGACGAGATGCCAGAACAGGGCTAATTATATTGCATATCCGCCTCTGGAGCCTATCAGGAACCCCGAGGCAAACAGAAGGGGCTCCAGACCATATATGGCAGCAATACTCCATGCAAGGGCGAATTGTTGATTTGTAGATCTGGAGGATCGATTCCGGGGAGAAAAATTTCCTGGCACGGCACAGGGAGCCAACTTTCCTTATGTAAAAAAAAAAAACAAAAAAAAAAAACGTACTTTTACCCAGATACTATGAAAATATGTATAAAATATCTGTCTGCGGAAAGCATAAAATTACGGACAAAAGATTTCGGCTTTAAATAACCCATAGAAGTGTTGATATGCCGTTCAACAAAAATAATCTTTTATTAACAACCATGCATACAGTCTTGCAATTTATTTCGAGTGTCAAATATGATATATAGTAGTTCAAACAAACCTGAAATTATAAATATCTCCCGAAGCTAGAATATTCAAGAGTAAATGGTGTGGTTATTGTGTAACGCAGCCCCCATACATGCTAATTTAATACTTACTCATTTATAAAAATCTGTATTATAATTAAAAATGGTAACGAGTATTGATCGGTTTCTTTACTTCTAGATTACGAAAATATATATAAGAATTTTTTCCAATTCATTTTTTAAAAGAATTGAATAGACTGATACGATTTAAATTGCATATCGCTAAGTGAAGCTGCAAAATTCAGTGAGAACACCAAACGATGCACGAAAACACATATACACACCATATTTTGGAAATAGAATTGATTTCATAACTTGGAAAATTAACATGTCAAACAAATCACATAATTTTTTAACATCTAATAATGAATAAATTATTTAAAACGTGGATATTTTGTTTTCTTATTTTCGAGTAAGTAATATCACCTTGTATTTCTCGTTCCTATTCAATGAAAAGAAATCAATCGCTTAAAAATTTAATCAAATTCTTAAACACCTGAAAATTGAAAAACAAAAACAAATTAAAAGATAAAAAGTGGTGGTAATCGATTAGAAATTCGATTGGTTCGTTCTGACCAATCAGAAAGCGGAAATGTTTAACTACTTGACAATTGAATTATTCTACAACTTTCGACAAAGATCTTATTATGACATTTCAGAAACAGAGGCAATAAATCAGTGAGTGGGTGGTTATATACAGATTATAAGAGCGATAAAGAGAGAGAAAGAGAGAGAGAAAGAGAGAGAGAGAAGGTGAGAAAGGTAGGAAGTAAAAGAAATAGAGAAGAAAAAAAGAGATTTTGTCAAAAATGGATGGAGACGTGATCGTTTAGACAGTCACGCACACCCTTTCTCTCTTTTTGATTTTCACTCTCTTTCCAATTCTATTAAAAGTCGAGATTGCGTTTGGGTGAATCCGAGGCGCCTGAAGCCTCCTGAAAGGAAAGTGCTGAGGTAACTGGACAATATGGGCCCTTTAGTTCCACAACCTTGAGCATTACATTCAGTTCGCGTGGGCGTGCAAATATATACCTAATCACAAAAACGTGCGCATAACTCTCTCTCACACCCTCTCTCTCAAATACACAAAGACAGAGAGAGAGAGGAGAGAAACAGAGAGAGAGAGAAAATAATGAAAGTGAGTTGTTAGAAATAGAATATCTATATATATAGATTGTAATATATATATAAATTGCAATATATATAAATTATAATATATATATATATATATATATATATATATATATATATATGTAATACAATTTCGAGCACAGTACTGAACATTTTATCTGAAAATTTAAAAATACAATATAAAATTTAAAAAGAGACATTTTCTTATTTTAAGCGAATTTGCTTATATATATATATATATATATATATATATATATATATATATATATATATATATATATATATAGTTTATGAAAAACTAGGTAATCCGTATAGGTAAACCTAAGGAGGATAAAATCCAGAGAGCTCAATGTAAATCCAGAGCAAATAATTTAAATAAAAACAGACCACTTTAAGGTTCCATGTAAGAAATTATTTCACTACAGCCCTTTTAAAAGGACTGCGGATCATCAGACTTTACTTCCAAACAAAAAATGCAAAGAAATTTTACACATTTTTGACGGGCCGTATTAAACATATATAAGTTAACGAAGTGAGGAAGTCAGGGAGAGAGAGAAGACCACTTCCGTGGTGAAATAATTTATTACATGGAACCTTAAAGTGGTCTGTTTTTATTTAATATATATATATATATATATATATATATATATATATATATATATATATATATATGTATGGAAGAAAAATGGAAAAAGTTCATATATCTTTCCTCCAAAATTATTCTTGATATATATAAATCATTGTTATCCCAAATATCCATCCATCCATCCATCCATCCATATATATATATATATATATATATATATATATATACACAATGGATTTTTATTAAGATTTGTATCATTTTAAACGTTATTTTTACTGGACACTCATATTTGAGTAAGCGTTCTACATATTTATTAAACAGTATATTGGTTAATTTTCATCTGCCGGCATAAATATTCGAGAAATCCTTTTAAAGAAGAGCTCTAATTTATCTGTGATAAGACATAACGCCAGCTTTTCACAAATTCCGTTGTGTGACTCATCCGAGTCTACTTATACCAACGGACTGTGCCCCCCATGAGTCACGACCTCTACCCTCAAGCCGCTCCATCCAAAGCATTAGAAGCCGGTTCAATATATATATATATATATATATATATATATATATATATATATATATATATATATATATATATATATATATTATAATAAAGAGAAAGAATATTAGGATATATAATCCGGTGTTCTTATTAATATTTTTATTTTTACAAAACAGTGCTCAATGCAAATCTAGAGAGCATAAATATTATAAATTTACTAATTTAAAAATATGGTTCCATCCTTACACAGGAATTACCATGTTTCAAAAACAGAAACTAAAAACTTCAAATTCAATTATAGAAATAAATTAAAGTCCCTAGTCCTGTTATATTTTCAAGAGAATTTTAGAATTAACAGGATTAGGGACTGTGTTGGAAGTAACGGATGTCGGATAAAAAATACACCACTACCCTCCCTAAACTTAACCTCTTTTTTCGAACGTAATTCATAATTGATAAAACAATAGAAAATAAAAATGAACACGCTACCGCCCCTTGTCTGAATGATTGGATTTTTCTGTATCCTTGGAAACAGTAAATTATGAATTTATATGTGCGTTTAGAACTCAGTAAATTTAAAAATAAGTTATACCAACATTCGCTTGAAGATGAAACAGAACTAATGCTTTTAATTTAATTACAGAATTAAATTTGAAGTTTTTAGCTTCATTTTTTAAAAACGTGGTCATTACTGTGTAGCGAAGAAATTATTTTAAATCAGTTAATTTATAATATATATATATATATATATATATATATATATATATATATATATATATATATATATATATATATATATTCCCAAGAGGATAGAATCCAGGTAGAACTCAATGTTTAGGACAGAGTAAGAATATAATATAAAAGGCTCAAACAATAATATTCCATGGAATATTAGTGTTTGAGCCTTATATATATATATATATATATATATATATATATATATATATATATATATATATATATATATATATATATAATACCTTGGGCACCTCGAGGCGGTGTCTCCCTAGAAGAATTACGTCTGAGTAGTGATTTCGATTCTCACTGCTCACCTATACTTTCGGCCTTGTCCCTCATCTAATCTGCGTTTGGTTAATCACTATATATATATATATATATATATATATATATATATATATATATATATATTAGGTTGGTGCAAAAATAATGACGTAATAATGTCGTTTTTTGACATTAAAAATACGTCAAAAAACGACATTATTACGTCATTATTTTTGCACCAACCTAATATATGTATATATATATATATATATATATATATATATATATATATATATATATATATATATATACATGAGCTTAAAAGCCTCCCTACCGGGCGGCATTTAAGCTAGATCGTGCGGAGAACTCTTGATTGGAACTTCATCACAATAGGTAGGGGGTGGTTAGATGCAATAAGCAACAATAAACTACAGAAGAACTCATAAATGGTTGCTGCATTTAGGTATTGCCTTAATATTTAAGCTTATATTTTAAAAGTTCAACGGTAATTCTGTCGCCACTTCATTTAAAGACAATTTGATGAACGTAGGTTTTTACGGTCAAACTATTATTTTTATTTCATGGGTGACTTTCGCTGGATTTCGCAATTAATTATTCCCAAATTTATTTCCAAGTTATAAAAATTGTTATCGTACAAAAATTCGTCGCAAAAAATCACGTAAAATATCGCCGGAAACAATTGCAGTAACGAAAACTTGGGAATCCCAAATTTCAGGATTGCAGGTCTGGATCCGGCTCGGAATGTTTTTAATTTGCTCACAGAGTCGGCCTGATTCCAAAATGGTATGATATATTGGGCTACGGCTTTTAAGAATAAAGTTGAAAAAGTGTGACTCAATGACACACTGACATTCACCGTTATTATATCGATGTTTCTGTAAATATGAAGGACAAGGAATATAAGATTTTATTTGGTTTTTCTCCTGTGCTTACAATTATTCTTTTTTGAACGCTAAGTGTATAGCGGAATTGTCCATAGTGTTTACTGTCCCGAGCGCTTTTGACTAATTCTTTAGCTATTACCGAGGATTTAAAAAAAAAAAAAAAGATTTTCATGATAACAAAGATTGTGAGTATATTCGTGTTGCTTCCTATACTCTGTTATGTGAGAGTTGGAGTAATTTCATTCTTAGTGGAGCCATTGTTCAATTTCCAAACACTGACAAGACACCCTGCCTACATTTGAAAAAAAAGGACTGCTCTTGGCGGGTCTGGTGTTTTTTATTTGGAGTGCTTCCAATATCTTCAAATGATTTTTAGTAATTTTATTTTTTTTTTACTAGTGGACGTTCTTAATAAATTTGTGTTAACTGCAACAATTTCCTTATGAGTAAGAGAAATGGGTGTGATTATATATGTGTATAAAGGCAAGGGAGATGGGTGTGAGTACATACACATACACACACACACACACACACATATATATATATATATATGAATAAACACAAAAGGTCCTTTTTACAGATATATTTTTTAGTTATATCTGAAATTTTACAGACACACAACTCATATATATATATGTATATATATATATATATATATATATATATATATATATATATATATATATATATATATACACACATTAAAATTAAATGGAAAAGCTAGCATTTAATACTAGCGATTTATATACGGGAAATTATATAATTTAACGTCAATAAAGAATTCCTGCTTCTATAGTACCCAATATAAGACTATAATAATAATTATTATTAAAATTGTAGTAAAACGTTGAATACTTATCGAAGATCAACTCAGTGTTTCGTAATTTTTAGAAATCATTTATGTCGATAAGTGATTAACAAAATCACGAACCTCTGAGTTGACCTTCGGCATGTATTGAATGTTTTTATTTCTATTTTAAAACTACTACTACTACTACTACTACTACTAATAATAATAATATATTTATATCTATCTCTACATATACACGTATATGCTAATACCCCCGTGAAAGGTAAGAATCTCTTCCCCCCTTCCCCAGCTATAGTTAAGGGTAGGACAAACTGGGTCCTATAGCCTTGACTGACAACCGGTCTAGGAAAAGGAAACTCTGAATTCAAAACCAACCTGGAGAGGGTTGGGCTCCGTCAGGCTATCTTGCCCAAGAAATACAAATTTCTACTGCGGTTGCAGTACATGTAGTGCCCTTATGACCCTCGCGATATATATATATATATATATATATATATATATATATATATATATATATATATATATATATAAAAGACGTTTTTATGTTTATACACTATAAAAGGGAGATTTTTTAGTTGTTGAAACAAGAGAAAAGCGTATATTTTAAAGAGTAGAGAGAAGCCGCATACAGTTTTGGCGTGTGTGTGTGAGTGTGTGTGTGTCCCAAGCGCTTTCGTTCACTTCTTTAACAGTTTACATGGGGTTTGTTATTAAATGTTAATATCTTTTCATGGTTGTCAATATAAGATGTAGCTGTGTGATGCCTATATAGTAGTCGCGTTTAATCCGCGAAGGGACATGACTGGAATTCTTTCTATTAAAAAATAAATTTTAACGCATTATTTTCGTTGTTAAATAAGGTGAGATTAATACTGGGTGTCAGATGTTTTATGTAGAAAGTTTCTATAACAGCGACATTTATTTGGTTACGGGATTTGTGAAGGATAGTCGTCTAATCAACTAGAATTTCATTTATGAATTCTTGTAGGCGAAATTAATTTTTATGTTATTTTGCTCAGGTGACACGCGTCTGCCCAAGCACAACACTGACATCGAGATCTCATCCATTTACAGTTGAACTGGACTGATGTAACCGTAAATTCTATGCCGACAGTTTCTTCTCTCGCACTTCTCGCTTGTGGAACTTCCTTCCGGCTCAATACTTTTCAGCCAACTTTAATCTCCAAAAATTTGAATGTAATGTCAGTCGCTCTCTACTGGCCTCTTGATTACTTTTTTCTCTTTGTGCTCACCATTAGTGTTTCTGTTTCTAATTCTTCCACACCCTGTAACCAGGAAAAGACAGCTGAAATTCCTTGGGCATATAATCAGGAAGGAAACCTAACCCTCACGAGGTGTACTGAGGGCAAAGAGGAGAGGAGAAAGCAGCAAGTCACTTACCTGATGGGCTTGTCTCACATAATGTCGGATCTCTAAGCAGAGGGAGAAAAACTACTAAGAGCCATCACATGAGAGAAAGTTGCAGGGAACCATAATCGCCTGTGTCTTGAAGGGACGCAACACAAAGAAGAAGATATGGCAAGTGTGCTCAGTCCCGGAGATGGTGCGTTTATAAATATAGACAGTATAGAAAAAGGAATCAATACTGCGTTTATATACAAGTTCTCGATTCAACTAAGACACCATTTTCCCTAAAATTCAGATATTTTTCTATTTGTATATACTAGTTAAACTTGTTATACTTGTTACATTAACAAATATTTGTATAAACTAGTTTAATTGTATAGTCAAATATACATAATTTTACATATTTTGCAATTGCAATGAATATATTACTTGCACCTAAGAAATACGAGCGTTGTTCAAAAAGTTCTCTCACCCATAACCGAACATTTTTGTTATGGCAAGGCACTACCACATTTTTTATAAAACTAGAAAAACTCAGATTTCTGTCTTAATTTTTGTGCAGGTGACTTCCATACGAAGGTGAAAAGGTGTACAACAAATCTAAAAATGAACAAAACAGAGACTGGGTAAGCATAAAGTGTCTGCAAAAGAAAGGTATGACAGTCAAATCAATGAAGATATAGTACAGACACTTGCTGAGGATTCCTCTTCCTATGCAACTGTGAAGAAGTGGACTACGAAATTCAATCGAGGCCGGAACAGCACAGAAGATGACCCTCGGTCAGGCTGTTCAAAAACCTCAACCACTGATAAACAAGTTGATGCCATTCACCGTATGGTTTTGGAAGACAGACATCTTACTTTCCAGCAGATTGCTATGTTCATAGACATTAGTTCTAGTTCGGTCCATACTGTTTTAACTGGGATCATGGAGATGAGCAAGATGTCTGTATGCTGACACCCGAGCAGAAGCTGAAAAAAATTTGAACAGAACACTTCTGACTCGTTTCCAGGCTGACCCTGAGAATTTCCACCGCAGATTAGTAACAAGATGTAACCTTGGCTCACCATTTCGAACCTGAATCAAAAATCCAAACCAGTGAAACCACTCTAGTTCTTCACCCGCGAAGAAGTTCAAGTAGGCAGCGTCTTTTGGCAAGGTGATTCTTCTGTTTTTTTTTTCATTCTGAAGGCGTCATCCTGATAGACTGTCTGGAAAAGGGAAAACTATTATTGGACATTATTATGCATTAGAATTAAAACAACAGAAGGAAGCAATCAAGTCGTAACGAGGAGGGAAGGTGAGGGTAGGTGTACACTTGCACTAGGATAACACCCCCGTTCACACTGTTCAGTTTGCAGTAGCTGAACCAACCAACTGTGGTTTCGAATTGTTATCCCACCCCACTTGCTCACCAGACTTATCTCCATATGACTTCTTCCTGATTCCTAAATTCAAATCTCACCTGTGTAGTCACCATTTTGGAAACAATGATGAGATCATATGTGCTGTGGAGGAGTTTTTGGAGGACAAAGACGCCACCTTCTTCCGTGATGGGATTGCAATGCTTAAGCATCGTTGGTCCAAGTGCGTTGATGTCAAGGGAGACTATATTGAAAATAGTCAAAAACTGTCTTGTTTCTCCAACTCCTTCCGAGTGAGGCTTAGAACTTTTTGGACGACCATCTTAATTTTTAAATCATTAAAAGTAAATACAGTCAAAGAAGGCAGACATACTTTAAACTGAAAATAATGTCCGATTTTAGAATCCATTTTTATTCCTCTGTTCTTCTTTATGTGCCTAGTTCCTTCAGGTCGTAGGCAATCATGGATCGCTGCAATTTCTTGTTCCTTGTAACTCTTAATAAATATTGTCTTTCTCCTAAGCCCTGTTCCGCCATCGATTTACTCAAGCTCAACAAGTATGATATGCGTTGCTTTCCTCTAAATCTCTTGCCCTCTGTCCCGTGAATATCATATTTTTCAAGCCCTCCTTTCTCACTATGTGCCCCAGAAACTGCAACTGTCTATTCCTTAAGTATTAGTTTCCTTTTTGTTTCCATTTTCTCCAAAACATCGTCTTTAGGTTCATGGTATCTTCAGCATCCTTCTGTAGAGTCACATTTCTGTTGCTTCAAGTCTCGTCTTCATCTTTGAGGAGATCGTCCAACACTGACTGCCATACAGATATCATATAATAGTTTAGTACTCTTCTTCTTGTTTCTAACGAAGTTTTTCTCTCTTAATACTCTGCTTAGCTTTTGAAATGCTTTTTTGGCTATCCCAGTACCGCTTCAGAACTCCGTGTCACATTTTCCGTCCTCTGTTAAAACACTTCCCAGATATTTAATTTTTCGCACTTGTTTGATTTTGGTATCCCCGATTTGCAATTCGTACTTTGGTCTGATCCTTTTACTAAGAACCATGCAATCTGTCTTCCTGCAGTTGATGCTTAACTCTTTCACCACCTTTTGTAGGAATTTTCGTAGTTTTCTTTCTGTGTCTGCTATTAACACTGTGTCATCTGCATGCCTTACGTTGTTAGGATTGTGGCCATCGGTCAATAAATCCTGGTAGGACATTTAATTCACTTAAAATCGACTCGCTGTATAGGTAGAATAAGACAAGTGAGAAGACACATGCTTATCTTACACCCCTTTCTATTTATGTATATCCGCTGAGCTCATTTTCTATCCGTTTGCTACCAATACAGGGTCTTAATTATTCTAATAACCTTCCAAAATATACCAGGGTTGCTGAGCAGTTCCAGCAAATATAACCGTAACCCTAACCATTTGCGTAACACTAACACTTTGCTCATTCTAATAACATTATGGACATAAATCACGCATTTCTTGTTACGGTGTTTTGGACGACCGGTATTGTTCTTGTCCTATATCCAATTTGATTCTATTGCCTAGTTTTGTTATATGGCTCATTAAGCTGACTGCTGGCGTTCACATTCGTTTGCACTTGGCTTCTTAGGCAGAAAATAGATCCACTTAGTTCTTCCGGTATATCTCCACTAATGTACTTAAGCAATGTTTAATTCAATCAACATAGGAACCTTGATTATCTATACATTTCTGCCATAGGTTTGCAAATTTATTTATGCCTTTACCATAAAGCTCTAAGGAATTTCAAGAAATCTTTGTGTGCAGTTTCTGGATCTTCTTTGTAACGGATTGTCATTTGGCTTTAAAAAATGATGCTTGAAAAAGTGGTAGTCAGTGGGTGAGAGACCAGGAGATTATGATGGGTGTGGTAAAGTCTCGTATCCCAAGACGGGAATCTTCTGTAGTGTCATCCTGGCAATATCTGGGTATTGTCATGAAGTAGAAAGGGATTTCTTTGATTAACCAGTTGTCAGTTACATTTGGTTTAATGCATATTTCATTCAGTTGCTAGTAGTAGACTTCGGCAGTGATGCACTGGTTAGATTACAAAAACTGTAATAGATGGCGCCAATGGCGGACTACCAGACAGTCGTCATAATCTTGTTGGTGCAATTTCGGTTTTAGAAATGATCGCATCACAATTCAATCAAGAAATGGAATTTCGCAGATGCAGCATCGAACACACTTCAAAATGTTGAATTCTTTGAATTTCACTGTGTTCGCGTGGAACCCGTTTATTGAATTTCTTCGTCTATTTAATTTCCTTGAAATGATCCGATATCGTTGAAATGCTGACACACATTATCTGAAACAGTTCACCGACATTTGTTCTTGGTTTTGGTTTGATTAGTATTTTCAGATGTTGACTGTCAGTTGCAGATGGACGTTCTACGACATGATAATACCTTAATCTTCAAGACTCATATCCCTACTGCGGAAGTTCTGAAACTAACGCGAATTATCCGATCAGTAGTAGACCCTTTACCCCATACTCTGTTAATATTGGCGGCAGTTTGAAAAGCATTGTGAGCGAGTTTGAACTCATGGAAAAAAGTTAAGTCTTCTTTCTTTCTTTTTCATGAGTGGTACATAATGTTTTAAGTTAGATTCTGAAAAAGACTGGTATAAAATTACGAAAGTGAACACTTTAATCATTAGGAATGAGTATTATATTTGTGCGCAACTATTAATATATTAGAAGATAAAAGGTTTGATCTAAAATCGGATATTATTTTTCGCATAGGTTAATAATATATATATAAAACACAAGTATTACCAATCTGATCTGATCTATTAGTCAATGCGATATTACGCTGTTGTAATAACTGATTCATATTCACATATTGACTTCAAAGAGTGGAATCTGTTATCATAAATTCAATTATATATTTGGGTGCTGCCTTGGCACTCTGCAATTTCCGAAGTTTCATTCTGAGTTTATATATCAGTAGAAGGTAGTCACTCCCATATTTGGCGCTTGGGTATATTTTTGCAACGTAAAACTGAATTCCTGAATAGATTATTGATAGATATATAATGGGTTTTCAGTTTTTGTTTCTTCTCCTGAGATTTTCTATATTCATATACGTCTTGGGTGTACTTGAAAGTAGGTGTCGGTTTTTTTTTAACGGTAAGTTTCACCCTGTACAACGCCCGGGGAGCCACTCGAAGTAGAGGGTTATGTTAAGCGGCAGTTTATACGGATAGAAGGGGAAGATGAGGATTAATCCTAGACTGAAATAAGTTGAGATTGTAATGATCGGGGAAACATCCTTTTTGTGGGCGGTTCCACAGAGGCATGGTCCGTAGGGAGAATTTTTTCCAGTGAAACTTACTTCTCAATGATAAAATACAGATGGAATGTAGATAGTTGGCTAGAATGTAAGTAGGTCTTTGCTGTGAAGGTTATACCTTGCGGGACCAAGGAATATAGTTCGCCCGCCAATTCTAACCTTCACTACTAGGAGCAGCCATACCACTTACATCGTAACAAACTACATTTTTGCTACTACCTGACCAACTGCCGTGCACCATTGGATCCTTTTTGTTCGAGTTCAAATATGCTAAATATTTCACCCTTTTTCTCTTTCACTATATTGACATACATGTCTCCCAAGACGATTGTCATTTCTTGCGATTTGCGTTTATCCTTGGTGATCACTAGCGTAGAGTAAACCGATTTAGTTTCTTTTTCTGTACTTTGAGCGAAACTTCCTTTTTGATATTTTTTATTTATTCATACCTTTTAGCGCTTCTTATATTTTTTGTGATTTCTGGTTGGTATTGAATGGTATGAATTTTCCATGATATCTGGAAATATATATATTGGAGTGACTAATGGGTCGTGAAAATACGGTTGTAGTAGTTGCAGGTTTCTTTCAAAATATAGACATAGGTCTGGTTTATATTAGAGAAAAAAGGTAGGCAGAGGTCTCGTTTATACGAGAGTGAAAAAGGTTGACATAGTTCTAGTTTACACCAAAATCGAAAAGATAGACATATGTTTTGTTTACACCAGAGTCAAAAAGGTTGACATAGGTTTGTTTTACACCAGAGTCAAAAAGGTTGAAGTAGAACTGGTTTATATGAGAGTCAAAAAGGTAGACATAGATCTGGTTTACATCAGATTAAAAAAGTTAGACATATGCCTGCTTTACACCATAGGTTGGGTTTACCTTTTAATTAAAATTAGACATAGGTAAATTGTACACTACAGTCAGAAAGGTAAACATATGTTTGGTTTATATGGCAGTCAAAATGTATACATAATCCCAATTTACAGTAATCAAAGAGGTAGACATTGGTCAGATTTATAATCTGAATTTGTAAGTATTCCCTTGGAAGGTGATACCTTTTGAGGTGACGACTTTTCAGATGTATTCGGTGTATTCTAAGATACTATATACTATATCTATATATCTATTTTTGCAAATATATATATATATATATATATATATATATATATATATATATATAACAGTGTGGAGATGGGAATCAACACTATATATATTCATGTTTATATATATATAACGAAACGTTTATATATATATGCATATACTGTCTTATAAAAAGGATATATATATATATATATATATATATATATACACATACATAAAGGATACACACATATATATACATGTACATATATATACATATACATGCACGTATATACCCACACACACACAACGACCTAACAACCACTACCCATATCAAGGAACACAATCAAAATTCCCCGAGAATCTCCACATACAATCCATACAGAAACAACAAATTCAGAACATCCCTTATGACAACAATAGACACACTTATATAGATCCATCTAGAAAAATAACTCCATTTTTAGTAAGAGAAAGTCTAGAAAACTCAAAACATCTAAAGGTAGGTTATCTCGTGCAAAATCCAATATATGTGGAAAGAAACAATCATTATTTTTAGAGAGCCCAGTCCGAACAAGAAGATCAGTTTTTATTACCACTTAGGCAGAAATTCACTTTTGTCAACAATCGAGAAATACAAGTACAGAAAACGAACAATGAAACATTAAAAGAAGATAAGGAAAATGTCTTCCTTTTAAAAATTTCTTCCTTTTATTTGCCTGAAGAAGGTCACGAGACCGGAAACCCGTGTAGCAGAAATATGAAAAATAAAATATAATACATACACAAAAACAAATCCACATTATAACCAAAAACGTTTGCGGTTTGTCTCTTTTTTACAATTTTTCTCTCGTTGTAGAAAGTATAATCCTTTAGCGATATATATATATATATATATATATATATATATGGGCATAGGAAATCGAGTTCGTTGGTCTCACTTACATGTCTTTGCGTAATGTATGAATACATATCTTCTAGCAGGTCAACCAATCTCGGAGAAGGAAAACTTAAATTCATACCTTCCAAACACATACCACTTCTGCTAAGGATTCAGTAGATGTGCCGCCTCTGACTTTAATAAGTTATGGGGAGAAGAACGATTTTATCTATCTATCTATCTATCTATCTATCTATCTATCTATCTATCTATCTATTAGGTTGGTGCAAAAATAATGACGGTTTTTGACCCTAAAAAATACGTCAAAAACCTTCATTATTTTTGCACCAACCTAATATCTATCTATCTATCTATCTATCTATCTATCTATCTATCTATCTATCTATTGATTAAATTTGATAAAAAAGCAGCAGTAATTAAAATAGGAAAAATAAATGTAACAATATAAAGAAAACACAAAATGAAAATAAAATGCCTGGCTGAAAGAAAGATATCCGTTCATTTCGCTCGAAGATCATATTAACAGGTCTATGCACTTTTGAGCAAGCATATATATTTATGCGTGGGGATATTTTGCTAGTTGCATAGCAAAGCGCGTTTTACCCAACATTGATGAAATAGTTTAATCAATAATGTTAAACGCAACAGCGGAATGAAATTATAATTTCATTTTTCAGATTTATTTTTTCATTCACAACAGCAAATTCATGTTTGTCTATTTGCTTTGACACTTTTTTCAAATCGGAATCTCTGACAAAGATTGATACACACTCAGCAAAATATTGAAAGATCTCTCATTTCTTTATTTAGTGTGCGTTTTCAGAAGCCTTAAGTATTTTATTAACTGACTAGTTTAAGAAAGTGAAGACGAACTCCCTACCTTTTTACGATCCTGTTCTATATTATAAGTAAATAAAAGTAAAAGAAAAGGTAAGAAGCAAAAATATATTAAGAATTTATAATTTCTTAAAGAAATAATGATTTGACTTCAAGGAAGGTTCTTAATTGTCTTATATTGTTTGTTTTGTAAACAAAATGGCGACTCAGCCGAGTTCCTCGCAGGCACTGACGTTGCTATCGGAATTCTGAATGTACACGTTGTGTGGTTATTTTTTTTTTGTTTTTAGCATAGTACTGTGCAAAATCTGCAAGAAACACTTTCTTTGATCTGGGTTTGGTTGGGGAGACATCTTGTGAACGATGGTGCCTAAAGGAAAGTAAATAAAAAGAAAGGGAAAAAATAAATAAATCGAAAACCAGTAAAATAGGAAAAAAATGTAAAAGTTAAAGAAAAATGAAAAAGAAATAAGAAATTAAAAAAGAATTTGGAAAAAAAGTAAAAATCAAAATCGATAAATAGAAGAAGAAACGAGAAAGGACAACGAAGAAATGAAAGGAGAAAGAAAAGGAAAAGGAAGAAATGAAAGGAGAAAGAAAAGGACAAAGAAGAAATGAAAGGAGAAAGAAAAGGACAAAGAAGAAATGAAAGGAGAAAGAAAAGGACAAAGAAGAAATAAAAGGAGAAAGAAAAGGACAACGAAGAAATGAAAGGAAAACGAAAAGGACAAAGAAGAAATGAAAGGAGAAAGAAAAGGACAAAGAAGAAATAAAAGGAGAAAGAAAAGGACAACGAAGAAATGAAAGGAGAAAGAAAAGGAAAAGGAAGAAATGAAAGGAGAAAGAAAAGGACAAAGAAGAAATGAAAGGAGAAAGAAAAGGAAAAGGAAGAAATGAAAGGAGAAAGAAAAGGAAAAGGAAGAAATGAAAGGAGAAAGAAAAGGACAAAGAAGAAATGAAAGGAAAACGAAAAGGACAAAGAAGAAATAAAAGGAGAAAGAAAAGGAAAAGGAAGAAATGAAAGGAGAAAGAAAAGGACAAAGAAGAAATGAAAGGAGAAAGAAAAGGAAAAGGAAGAAATGAAAGGAGAAAGAAAAGGAAAGGGAAGAAATGAAAGGAGAAAGAAAAGGACAAAGAAGAAATGAAAGGAGAAAGAAAAGGACAAAGAAGAAATGAAAGGAGAAAGAAAAGGAAAAGGAAGAAATGAAAGGAGAAAGAAAAGGACAAAGAAGAAATGAAAGGAAAACGAAAAGGACAAAGAAGAAATAAAAGGAGAAAGAAAAGGACAAAGAAGAAAGAAAAGGAAAAGGAAGAAATGAAAGGAGAAAGAAAAGGGCAAAGAAGAAATGAAAGGAGAAATGGAGAAAGAAAAAGTAGTATAGTAAATAAAAAGAAAGGACAAAGAAGAAAGCAAAAAAGCAAAAAAGAAAAAAGAAAAACGAAGAAAAAGACAAAGGAAAAATAAATGAGGAATCAAAGAAAAAGGAAAAGAAAAAAGAATAAGAAAGACGGAAGTAAAGAAAAAGAAGAAAAGAATTCAGAAAGAAAAAGACAAAGAAGAAACGAAAGAAGAAAGCAATGAAAAAGAAGAAGGAAGGAAAAGGACAAATAAGAAAAAGAAAAGGGGGGGAAACAATGAAAAAGAAGAAACGATAGGAAAGAAAAAAAAAGGAGAAGAAAAGAAACGAGAAAGCAAATAGAAACAAAAGGAAAAAGTCAAAAATTGTTGAAAAGAAAAAGAATTAAGAGAAATGGTAGAACAAAAGAAAACATAAGAAAAAGTAAAAAATAAAATAAAATAAAATAAGAAAACAAAATGCAGCGGCATTTTTAATAAAGTTGTTGAGATTACCACCGTCTCGTGTTAATTCAACTTTTCTGCGACCAGTCTCATATAATTTATCTTTCCACCCTAAACCTAGTGGTACGCATTATATGCTTTCGACTATAAATGTATTGTACATAATTTTATACTTTCTGAGCAAACGTATGAATGATTTTTAGATATTAAGTTTGTAGATGATAAAATGTATTGTTTATAATATTTTTATAAAAATGTATTTCTGGTAATTTCACTACAAAAATAAATATTATTTACATTATTCGGACAATTGACCTCATCTTTGTCGCCATATTTATCACAACGTTTCGGCCGTTGTACGCTCCGGCCTTCTTCAGGTAGTTGGAATTTCGAACTGAAACCTTTATTTCGCTCGTGCCATGTTTGATGGATGTCAGTTATCAGTTATCTCCTTGAGGACACATGGCACAGTGGATAAAGGCGTTGGTTAGATCCAGTGACAGGACACAAAGAGAAGTGAGTTCAATACCCAGTTAAGGCAGTGGAGAACTTTCAGAGGGAAATTAGCAGGAGATAACTGATAACTGACATCCATCAAACATGGCACGTGGAACTAGAACAGTCTACCCCAGGGATCGAAATAAAGGGTTCAGTTCGAAATTCCAACCACCTGAAGAAGGCCGGAGCGTACAACGGCCGAAACGTTGTGATAAATATGGCGAAAAAGATGAGGACAATAGTCCGAATAATGTAAATAATGTACATAATACCTCATCTCAGAAATATAGACAGACACAAAAATATATATTTATACTTATATTAGTGTTGTATTGTAGGTCATTTTACTATAAAATATATATTTTTGGTGCTTTTATTATAAAAGTGTGCTGTTGATTATTGTTTGGGGAGTTCATTATTTACCGAATGCTGGGACACTTACAGGTGCTATTCCCCAAGGTCTGGGTAGGCCTGGGAAGATCAACAATTAAGAGATGGGTCCACGCTGCTCAAAACATCCATTCTTTTGATCAAAGGCCTTGCTGCCAGATTTATTTTTACCGTCATATCTAGGAGGCCAGAAAATATGGGATAATTTATATTCAACATAAAGGTCAGAACTGCGAGAAATCAAAATCGAATAAAAATTAATGAAAAAATTGTAAACAAAGATCTTTCATTACTCCTTAAGCAAACCTGGATGAGAAAGAAGTTTCTCTCCACTCTCTCTGTCTGTCTCTGTCTGTCTGTCTCTGTCTCTCTGTCACTCTTTTATATATATATATATATATATATATATATATATATATATATATATATATATATAACTCATGGAAAAACCAAAAACCAAATCTTTGACCTTCAACCCATTCTGAAGGATTGTTTGAAGATTTGTCTTGGATCCAATTTCAGAAAAGGCTAAATGATATTTATTCCTTTCGAGCCATTCTGATAATGAGAAGAGGATTTTCCTTTAATTTGAAACAAAAAAAGCTGGGAAAATACATTAACAACTTTCGACTCGAACTAAAAATTGTAAAGAAAAGATACTAGCGATATACAGAGTGACTGAAAAGTAACTCCCTATTTTATGTACGAGTGGCCAGCCAGGTGTCTTGAATTTTTTCTTTGGGGTTGGTTTAAGGGTCACATCTAATGTACCAAAAAAAGAAGTTGAAGAGCGAATACAAGAAGTTATGTCTTTCATACCACAAGAGTTCCTGGTGAAAGCAGTTGATGCGATTCTGTGTGGTTTAGGAAGCTGGTAGCCAAACGCTTTCCTCTCATATCCATTTCTTGTAAAAATTAGAGTTAACAAATCAATTATAAGTATTTTAATCAACCTATATATATATATATATATATATATATATATATGTGTGTGTGTGTGTGTGTGTGTGTGTGCGTATGTATATTAAGCATTTCACCTCAATCTAGGGCGGAGTGCCACTTGTACGCAAAGTGCTACAGAGAGTGCAAGTAACGAAAAATACTGGGTATATGGGGGGGGGCGGGTAAGGAAAAGAAAAGAAGAAAATGGAGGAGGATAAAAAAGAAGAACGGTGTTCAAGGCAATAGAAGATGTCGATTGATATTACATTTAAATTTTTAAATATTAGAGTTATCAGGTAAGCAAGTAAGAGGAAGGGAGTTCCACTGTTGGGAAGTGCAAGAGAAGCTGTTAGAGTAGGAGAGGCGGTTACATTTAACTGTTTCGACAGTAAAAGGGTAGAAGCGCCAACCTAGTGGCATACTTAATTTCATGCGATCGAGGCACCAGCGAAAATAGCTCGTCAGTGCAGATGCCATGAAAATATAGAAAAACAAGATTTCGCTGTTATTATCAAGATCTTGGTATACATATTCAGTTATGACGATCTCCAACACTAATAATCAAAATCCATATTAAATACCCACATTGGGCACACGTGCATCACACTCTTTCGTAGATTGATCTGTCACCTCTCACATCTCAGTGCAATCCGTGCACAAATCGACCAACTCATGATGCGCGACCAAAAATTACAAAAAAAGCTTAACAGCCATTCTATATTATTTTCATTCAATAAAATATATTTAAACGAAAGATTTTTGGCTAATATTAAAATATGTTTGTGTTAATCTGAATTATTTAGCAGTAAATTTCAACAAAACTGCATCATTCCCCCCTCAAAAAAAAAAAACAAAACAAAAAAACTGATCTCAACGGTCATTAAACGAAATTGTCAGGCTTAAAATAAAATGACGTCACAGCTGATACAACATGGCTGCCTTTGATGATCTCAGCAGCCAACAAAAATGAGCTGTCTAAAATTCCACAAGGCAAAAGTCAGTTTTGTTTCTTGTGAACTGTGACAAAAAAGAAAATTCTGTTGCTTAAATGAATTAAAAGAATTTCTAATACCACTCTGGTTTCTCGCTCAACCAACACCGGATGATGTTTCTACGATTCATTTATTGGTATCTTCCGCTGAGGGGATTCAATTCTGTCTTTTAAACGTCCCGCCATTGTCATATTTGGAAAAAAATATCGTAGGCAGTTTCATTAAGCTCAAAGCAAATTTTGTATCAAGTCGAACTTCCGTTCCATTCAATGCCATCCCGAAATTCTAAACATTTTGATTTCTATATTTAGCCAAAAAATGAGGAATTGTTCATGATTTTAGGAATTCTTGTTAAATAGATTCCAAGCGTTTGTACTTTCAAGTGATTTCCTTATTTTAATTGGTCATACGCCTGCACAAATACCAGTTGCCGGCAAAAACAAGCGGGAATTTGAACAGTTTAAACAATCTGTGTAGTTAGCCGGTGTAGCTAATAAAAAAATTAAATAAAAAAATAATTCAAAATTTACAAAACCATAACGGCATTTTTACCTAAACTAAATGTAAACCAATGAAGTACGTATTTTTCCGCTACCCTTTCTTAGATCGATATATATATATATATATAAGTTCCTAGCTTTAATTGAAAAGCACTTTCCCACTAATAGCAAACTTAGCAACATCTTTAACAAAAACACATTGAAACTGAGTTACAGCTGCACTGAAAATATAGAAAGAATCATAAAAAGACACAATAAGAAAATCCTAGAAAAACACGCATACCAAAACAGTAATAAAACACATAAACTAAAACTAGATAAAAATAACGAAAAATTATGCGATTGTAGAAACCCTAAAAACTGCCCGTTGGAAAATAAATGCCTCACAAAATCCGTGGTATACCAATGCACTATCTCATCCATTGAGAGCCCTAACACTGATAGGATATACATAGGATCAACAAAGAATAATTTTAAAATTAGATGGAGACAACACAAGAGCTCTTTCAACAATATTCAAAATAGAAATCAGACATCTCTATCCCAATATTTCTGGCATCTAAAGGAAACGAATAAAACACCAAAAGTAAAATGGAAAATAGTAAATAGAGCAAGAACCTGTAGAACCTGGGATGACCCATGCCTCTTATGCTTACAGGAAAAACTACACATCATTAAATTCCTAAATAATGAAAAATTATTAAACCATAGGCAGGAGTTAACGGTTTTTTGCCGACATCAACAGACTTTCGCATTAGATAATTAGCATAAAAAAAAAAAAAAAAAAAAAACATAGCTAAGTAAAATTCTAAAAAGCTCAGCCAAACCCTTAAATAGGAAAAACCCCTTTTTGTCGTCGTCAAAAAAACTAAAAAAACAAACCGAAATTCAATGCAAAGCGATCTGTATATTAAACACCCACTTAAATAAACAAATAAATAAATAGATAATCAGATAGACAAGAATAAAAGACAATTCTCCAGACACAGAACGACTGTAGGCACGCCATAAAAATATCCTTCACTGCGAACCAACTAAAGGATGACCGTAAACATTAGCCTTGAAATAGATACCCTACCCAACCTTAGCAAAACCTCTCAGAGGATGATGAATCTACTGATAAGAATTAACTCCCTGACCACTTAAAGAAGGAAAATAGTATAGACACTCCCACAATAACAAATTCTGTAAAAATACACATAAACCGAGAGATAGCTTATTCCTAAAATTTCGCTTGAAGATGAAACGTGACTAAACACCTCAATCCAACTTAATTTTATTAATTATTTGGATGATTTCGGCTCACGTTTTTGAAACATGAGAACTCTTATGTAGCGAAGGAATCATATTTTTAAACAAAAAATATTATTATAATATATATATATATATATATATATATATAGAGAGAGAGAGAGAGGTGTAAATCAAGTAACTAGATATTAGCAACCGTTAGCGTGCATACACAGTTAAGTAAATAAATATTTACTAAATTTAAATTAAGATGTAAACATATTAGTGCTCGATGTGGTTATACAGATAAAATTTAGAAATATATATTAATAAATGCCAACCCATAGAGAAAACTCAAAGAAACACTATACAATAGAAATTATTTTATGTTGATATTTTGTTGAATTTACAATAGTATTTATATTACAAAATTACTAAATTATATTGTTATTAATAATTTAGCATTAAGGAACGAGAAGAATATATTGTCACGAAAAAAGAACATGAAAAATCGTGGAAGATATTTGTGATTCTGCTAATATGCGGGTGGTTGAGGTTTCATAAAAATTATTAATTAAGTTCTAAGGAAAATTCTGCGAAGAAGCGGGCTCGCGAATACCGAACTATATATATATATATATATATATATATATATATATATATATATATATATATATATATATATGTATTGAGCACTTTTTAATAGTACCGTTTCCTGGTCGAATTCATTTCTGACTATTAACTTTTTATTATATATATTTGCACCACATTCTCTCGTGGATTGGCATATATATATATATATATATATATATATATATATATATATATATATATATATATATAAAAGTGAACATAGAAGTCAACACTTAGAGGCGACAGTCTGTTTCATGCTATATGCAATCGTCAGGCCACGTGTGCTGTTATTTTTCTCGGCTATTTATATATATACGGGTTAGTGGTGCATTGTGGGTATTCTGTTATGGCGGTTATTTCACCGGAAGTCGTTTGTTTATATACAAGTAAAATAAATTAACCTAAATTCATCCAAGTAAATAAATAAACAAACCAATCCCAAATAAAGATAATCAATTAAAAACTGTTCCCGCCAAAATAATACTTAGAATGAACTACAACAATCAACCCCAAAACTGAACAAATAGCTTTAATTAAATTCCCAAACCAAAACAAAACTGTTAAATAAGTGATATAAACAAATTCTTACTACGTTAATAAATAAATAAATAAATAAATAAATAAATAATAAAATAAAAAAAAACAAGCAATATAATTTGACCTAAATAGATAAACAAACGACTTCCCACAGAATACCCACAATGCACCACTAACCCGTATATATATAAATAGCCGAGAAAAATAACAGCACACGTGGCCTGACGATTGCATATAGCATGAAACAGACTGTCGCCTCTAAGTGTTGACTTCTATGTTCACTTTTATATTTACACACGCTCTATCTCTGATATTGAGCACTTTATTCCATAAATATAGCACACCTTAAGACTATATTTCTTTATATATATATATATATATATATATATATTAGCCACGCTTATATCTAAAATTTATTCGACAAACATAGCATGTGAGCACACGTTCATTTCTAATTATGCACCGTTAACAACTAAAAGGCTGCAATGGCAATCTCTGGTTTTCTAACTTTCCTTAAAAATGACCAAGATGGTCGAAAGTACTTGGAACATTACTGTTATATAGAAATAAAGTCACTGCCGACACTTGAGTTTGAACATAGATCATCAGTGAGCAAACACAGGTGATCCCATTATTGAATTAAGTTGATCACGTGACCATAGGCGAAACGCATAAGTAACTAGTAACGTGACGTCTATAAGGATCACCATCTCTAGTCTATCCTCTATTACTATACGGACCGCTATTCTCTACTCTATTCACAATACTATTTCTCTATTCAGATCACTATACGGATTACTATTCGAGCGAGTGCTATTCGAAGGCGTATTGTTCAACGGCGTACTATAGTTTTATCTGCGATTACAAAGTCTCTACTACAACGAGCAACACGAAAGAGACAACGAGTATTCGTTGACATCACAAAAAGATTACACATAATTTTCACAAGTTCTTTTACAAGATTTCACTCGACATGGAACCATTTCTTCAACACTAGGAGAGGCTCAGCAAAATAATTAACAGACATTCTGTTCAAGTAAATCAGTTTAAATGAAGGAATACCGGCTATATACACGACGTTTATTACACACACACACACGTATATATATATATATATATATATATATATATATATATATATATATATATATATATATATATATATATGTGTGTGTGTGTGTGTGCCATATATTTTCGCTTATAAGGTCACCTTTAGGTAACACGAGGCCAAAACTAAGCAAATTCTTCAAGAATTTATCCTATACCTGTAGTATAAGACGACTGATTATTGATTATATAAAGATGGTGTTATTGGAAATGTTGCTACTTACTGTATCCTTAGAAATTCAAAATAAACAAAATAACAAAAGCGATTCTATATCATGTTTTCCTACACACGTCCACTAAAAGGAGGCCACTGCTTTATTTACGTTTCATCACGTGATCTCTTTCGAATACGGATTCTTCTCCTTCCTCTTCTTTTCCTATATCTAAACAGTTACAGCCTGGTGCACTAATGGCCATTTACTTATACCTAAGCGACAATCACAAAATATCTCTAATACCAGTACGGTAATAGTAAATTTCCCTTTCAACTTTTGTTTTATTCAGGTTTTTTTATTTTATTTATTACTGAAAGTTTAGCGAAAGATAAAGGTTGCTGTGAACGCAATCATAACTCGATGTTTACATTTCCTCAGCTGAGCTTCCATGGATACAAGTTGATTTCATTGATATGGAATTATTCTTCGAATAGGCAATTTATTATGAAGTTATGCCAGTAATATATAAGGAAGAAATGGTTTTATTACTTTTATTATCAGTTTATTTGATAATGCGAATATTTTCATGTACTTTAGTGGTTCGCCTACCGACAAACATCACTCAGAATTTAAAGTTTCTTTTATAGAATTGTAGTATAAGACGACCCCACCCCAATTTTTAAGGCTGATTATTGGGAACTAGCAGTAGAGCCCAGCGTTGCCTGGGGATGTAACAGTAAGAGATAGATCAAGTATCGACCATCATAAAGACTGAAAAATAAAATTGACAAAGATTATTGTTTAAGGTTGACCGACACGTATGTCTTAATTATTTTTTTTTTTTTTAAGAATTGGTCAAACCCAAACTCAAACAAAAACATTGTTTTCAATCGTTATGAGTCTACCGATTGAATAGAATTTTATTATAAATAATTGTCTTGTAAATGGAATTTTTAAAGCATTCTGAATGTAAAAATAAAGAAAAAAGTGTGCAAGACAATAAGAAACACTACCTGCCCCCACTCCGAAAAGTGAAGTTTTGTTGAAATCGGTTGAAAAATGTAGGAAATCCGATCCAATATATAAACGAACAGACGTACACACACACACAACCTGGGTTTTATAATAAGTATGATTAACGGCTGTCTTAAATACGGATATATATATATATATATATATATATATATATATATATATATATATATATATATACAACAATTTGGGAAACTTTGATGGAGACAAGCGCGAACAGTACGGGCAAAATGAGGCGGTGCAACATCCTGTTGGAAATACCTTGCTCGTCTGATTTTGTTATCAATGGCAAATTCTTGCAACATTTGTAAGTAAGCCTTCACCGTTGGAGTTGTAAAGAAATATGGGCCAATTATACTCTGCAACTTCTGGTTATGGGGTATGATAAAGGATCGCGTATATTGCAAAAACGTTAGAGACATCGAAGAACTCAAAGACAGAATAAAAGGGGTAAAATCAATCATTCCCTGTAGAATGTGTATCAAGGCACTAAATTGTACGTTGATCGCTGGTTTTTGTGCATTAATAGTGCTGGTGTACAGGTACAGAATGCTCAATAAACTTTGAGTAAAGGATTCCTTTCATACTAGTGTTAACATAATTTGACTCAGACTATATATATTAGGTTGGTGCAAAAATAATGACGTAATCATGTCGTTTTTTGACGTTAAAAATATGTCAAAAAACGACATTATTACATCATTATCTTTGCACCAACCTAATATATATATATATATATATATATATATATATATATATATATGCCGAGAGAGAGAGAGAGAGAGAGAGAGAGAGGGAGAGAGAGAGAGAGAACAATATTGTTGGAGTGACCAATTTGCCAGATGCCATAAAAAATTCCCGAACAAAGAAAGAAAGAAAAAAAACAAAAAACAAAAAACGGCCTACAGAGTAAATACTGAACGCCTAGACTATCTATGCGGAGAAAAAAACGCTTGATAAGGTCAACACTGAACGAATCGCTACTCAAGTTTCACACTCTCACGATCATCAGGCGTTTTACTCGCCTGAAGTTAGCGAGAGGTTGAAACGAGTAGAGACTTGAGCTATCCTTCGTTGAGTATATATATATATATATATATATATATATATATATATATATATATATATATATATATATATATATATATTAGGATATTACATCGAAAACATCAAAATCACTTCAAAATGGCAGTCGTGTTTCACTGCGTATCAATGCATCTCTGCGATTCTAAATTGCTGGTGAGTAAACGATTTATTTATATTTAAAAGCCAAATACAACCTCTATACGAAAACAAAAAAATAGCGGGAGGCGGGTTATAAGGTTTGTGGGCTTTACTCTGATCAACCCATCAAATATTACCTACGTTAAATTTAAACTAAGCGAAGAAGCAAAATTAAAAATTATTTTTATAAATGGGTCATGACCCGTAGATTTGCAGCTAACGGCAGCCGTGCAATAAACTAAAGCGGATGTAAACTGTTACATAAATTATACAATGCCGTTTCCTAAGAAATAAAAATAGGATATATATATATATATATATATATATATATATATATATATATATATATATATATATATATATTTATTTATATATATACATATATCGGGTGTAACAGCAAAATCGTCCAAATGGTGTAACATATATAACAGATAATTTTCCATCGTACAAAATGTTTAATATTTGAAATACCACTAAACTAACCGAGTTTCTTTTTTCCAGGTTTTTAGATAAGACGGTTAGCCATCCTGGCAGCATTTGCCATAAGAATGACTGAAAAACCCTTTGAGTTATTCAGCTAGAAAGAGAACAGGTTAAAACCGTTTTGTTTCATTTCCGCTATGTCTTCCCAGCTGAGCAGTGGTGAGTGGAAAAAGATCATTCAGGCGTTCAGTAATGGTACCAACATTCATACTCTAGTTTCCGTCTTCAAAGTCAATTCAAGAACCACAAAGAAAACGGTGAATAACTTTAAAAAACGGGAACATTACAGAGCAAAACTGGGTCAGGAGGTCACAAAAGGAAAAAGGATCATTATTTCAAGTTAGAGCTAAATACATTCTTATTGTTCAAAGTAGAGCTCAGTACTATTATAAAACCCCCAGTAAGATATCTTCAATCATTTCGAAGATACAACGATTCAAATTTAATTTAACACTTGAACAATTTTCTGTTACACGATTTGGACAATTTTGCTCTTACGTCATACATACATACATATATATATATATATATATATATATATATATATATATATTTTCTGGACATAAGTTGTAAAAAATGTTGGAAAAGAAAACACTTATACGAACATAAGAAAATTGAATAAAATGCTTAATCGCGTCACCTTGTCTCCTTGACTTTAGTTAAACTTGTATAAAAGAGGGTTTGTTGCTCGTGTACATAATATATATATATATATATATATATATATATATATATATATATTCTATTGATGTGGCTTACGCCACCACAACTCTTTTTTGCAGATTAAGGTACGACTTCTCTGATCAAAGTATAATGAAAACACATCATAAGCAAAATATCAATAACACTCACATTTTCTTTTGGAATATTAGCTGCAAACAGAGACTTCCAATTGTTGAAGCTCTCATAATAAAAATGAAAAACCACATTAAATAATGTTTAGCTATATATTCATAAACGTATGTAGATATTTTTTATCATTAGTGAGAGAGACCCAAATTCGAACCCCGATAAGGTTTTGGAAGCTTTCTCCTTTAAAACAGTAGAGCATTAGCCCTAATTTCCTGCATAATTGTCATGCTAAGCACATTTAGTATAATTTTCTGTCATGAATCTGCACGTATGGTGCACTTTATCCTTTGTAAGCAATTAGCTCCTTCTTTTGACAGCAAAATGGCAGTCATTTGGCTTTTCTCATAGAAGTATTCGGGCGTCAGGCCGTTCAATACCAGCTGAACACTGGACAAGTCAAGCAGCCAACCAAAGGAAAGAGCAAACAGGTCAAATGTCCAAGTTTCGAATTCAACGACTCCGGCTGAGACCACTTTGATTAGCTGTGTCTACACTGGATCACCGTAGCTGCTTTTATGGGAGAAGTAAACATCTGCACAAAAATAAAATGTCGGCAGGGGGACTTGAATTATACTCAGCGTCTGGAGACAAGATCGGATCACATGTCAGTAATATCGAATTATACAATGTACACACACACACACACACACACACACACACACACACACACACACACACACACACACACACACACATATATATATATATATATATATATGTATATGTGGTGATTTTCTAAGCGTAGCTTAGATGTGGTACAAAGCCGAAAGTATGCGGCAAACAGAAAGTATGGGTTCCCGAAATGATTTTCTAAGTCTAGTTTAGATGTGTCAGAAGGCTGGGTGTATGGGCCACCCCATGAGAATCGAACTGACTCCCCAGTCATAATTGAGCCAGGGAAGCAAGATTGCTAATCATTACACCATGTCGAAGTGCCCCCAGCCATATGTGTGTGTGTGTGTGCGCGCATGCGTGTGTGTGTGGGTGTTGCATCGTCAAGATTTACATCAATTGTTTTTCTACCGAAATTTTCCTGCGCGACTGGATCAAGTTCATGAAGGAATTCTCCATGTTTCAGAATGATTTAATCGGGTACTTTCATTCCTCAAAGTAACTCTATCCTTCTGCCATTTTTCACTATTTATTGTAATCAGCCAGTTAAATGCCATACGAGATACACGTTTGGGTGATCATCTCTCCTTTCCGGCAGTGTGTCCTATTCATCTCTTCTCCGTCCATCTATGGGTTAATTAACCCATAGATGGACGGAGAAGAGATGAATTCATACATTTCCCATTGTTATTTGCACATATGGGAATATAAGGATCACAACTGGAAATCGAACCACGATTTCTCATTCCAAACCGATTTTCCATCAACGCCAGAACGCACATCCATTTATTATGATAGTGTAATAATTTTGTTAATCATTGAAAATGGCTAACAATTGGGAGCGAATGAACTCAGAACCACAACAAAACTTTGGACAATTTTTACATTCACTAAATTCAGAAAAGAAGACTTATACAGGAAAAACGTAATTAAAAACAAGAAAGTACCTTGTCGACGTTCTTCAACGAAACGTATTTAAGGAGGACTGTTGCTCAAATATACAGCAACATATATATATATATATATATATATTAAAAAATAATTTCAATACAAGCGCAAGGCTGGAATACCGCTAATGCTCAAAGGGTGTGAGGGTGTGAATGCCAGAGAAAAGACTGAGTATAGGGAGGATTGAGGAAAGGACAAAAGATGAACGAGATTCAAGAAGAAATAGAAAATGGCGATTGACGCTGTATTTAAATTATGTTAATCATTTCAATCCCATGAGAGGCGGGAATGCCACTAGTACACAGGGGATTACAAGGAGTGAAAGTGAGAGAAAAGACTGAGTATAGGGAGGATTGAGCAAAGGATAAAAGATGAACGAGATTCAAGAAGAAATAGAAGATGGCGATGGAACGCTTTTGACCTGACAGTTGCGTTTAGCATGAAACAGACTGTCGCTTATGGTTGCTGATTTCTATGACAACTTTTATATACACAGGTTGTGATGGATAAATAGTTGTCTCTATTATGCAAAAATAAAAATAAAACTGACATCTCATTTTAACAGGTATATTTACCAAAATTGCACAAAAATATCTGGAAATACTAAAATGTAAATTTATTCAACAAAATCGCCATTGGCTGCAACAACGGTCTCCAGAACACTTCGGAATCTCCTGCAACTCTTCTGAACGGCCTCCGTGTTTAACATGATGCATGCTGCCATAATCCTTGCCATCAGTTCATCTTTTCTGCTGCAAGAATCTTTTTTGATTTCTTGCTTAACTGACCCCACCCACACACATAATAATCAATAATCAATATGTTAGATTGCCAGATATAAGGTGTCATGTGGTCGCAGAAATTGTTTAATGGCCATGACTGGGTTCTCCTGCTTGTGTAACATGGTGCAGATTCCTGTTGCTAGACATAGGCTCTTCCAGCAGCCACACTCTTGACCCAGAGTTGCACTATCTCCTCATTGTACTTGATGCAGTCTTTCGTGTTGAGTTTGTGACCCTTCGGGGAGATGAATGGAGGCATAACGTCGTCATCACTCGTGTTCACTTCAGACATAATGATGTTGAGTGGATATATCATCCAACTGTTTCCGAAACCTTCTGAACTGTCCACGGAGTGATGCCCAAACACTTCCGGTGCGAATTCCAAGCAGTACACCATACCGTTTCCAAATTTTTGGTTGAGTGAATTGCGTTATATTGCTCTTTTTCTCACAGACGGTTCCCAACTGGCCCTGATATACTGTGCAGTTGACAAAATCATTCAGAACACAATACAAACTTTGAAATAATGGATTTGAAAAAAATCTGCAGTTATGCCCTCAATAAAACTTTTATTTTTTTAAAGAATAACCAAATATTGCTCTTTATCCATGATACCGTGTACTCTCACTAGTTCTCCTGGTCCAGAAGCAGCAGAACCTCCCCAGAGCATAAAGCACCCACCACCGTTCTTATTTGTAAGGAAGGTATCTTTTTGTTCATGAGGTTCATTCACCTTCTTCCATACATGATGGGAGTTCATGCGACCAAATAAGTCTAGTTTCGTTTCATCTCTATCTATAAAAGGCAGGATGTATGTGTGTGTGTGTGTGTGTGTGTAACGAATACACGGCCGCAATTTTCGACGGATTTGCACCAAAATTTACATGAACAAAGTTAGCGGGAAGGCCAAGACCGACTTTGCATTTCCCAACTACCATCGATAGTGGAAATAATCGATTTTTTCATCCTTCTACGGCAGTTTTCATGTAGTTTGCGGCCATTTTGTACTGGCCAGAGTGAGAGCCTATAGCTGACTGCCACGAATAGGCAGAAAGATTGTATTGGCCAGGGTGAGAGCCAACAGCTGACTGACACAAATGTTAACTAGCATGCTAGTATGCAAAAAAATCGATAGCTGCATTGGTTACAAGTGGGAAAAATTTAAATCTGCATGGCACTTTACTCCAATTGTCTCATTCACTTGCTTAAACTCAACGTTGATTCTGATTCCGCAGAACTGGGTTGGGTGCGAAAAAGTATTTGTTGTTAACATTCTTTTTTCATTCGGTTTTTCCAGTTACGAGTCCTTTTTAAAGCTGATCGTTTTGTGTTCATTTTGTTTAGTTCTTTTTTTGTAACCGATTTAATGTTTAGTATAGAGCTTAGAAAAAATTCGCAGTGTGAGATAGGCAATAAGTAAGGCATGTAGCAACATCAGCACGGCAAAGGGCACTACTTTAAAGGAAAAGAAGGGCAAAAATATTTTAAGTCAAGTGATAGTGATTGCTGTATGAGTCGTACGATTTTTGAATCAAGCACGGGAAACGCCGGGCCATGCTGCTAGTCCTACCATAAAACATAGTTCCAATATTTACTCTCATGTTCTAGATGGATTCTAACATGAACTAATCTGCATTTTAGATGTTTTAGCTTTAAGCAAGGGAGTTTTCCTTAGGCAACAAGCTCAAAGTATTGCTCGCTGAAAGCATCTTGTGACTGTCTTCATCGATTCAATCCTGATGTTTTTGCATCATTAACAATGTCCTTTGTCGTTAAGTGAGGATTATTTGAGACATCTCTAATAATTTTCCTTTTCACCAGTCCTTAATTTATTCTCAATACAATGAGTCTTGTTGTACTTCTTGATAATCCTATGAATTTTCAAATTCATAGGAACATTTAAATCCTTGGAAAGTGTTGTATATCTATCGCCTTGTTTGTATGCATCGACTACCTTAATTTGGATCTTCTGTAAAGTTCCACCGCCATTGTTGCAGAAGATTTATCGCGGTACATATTGTGTTCTTTATTACCTTTTAGAACGTTATCGATTCAGGTCAATATTATTTCATTTTGAAAGGGTGTTTGTATTAAACGTCAAATTAGGGAAAAACAACAATTGGCATAGAGCAATATTATTTTATAATTTCCATGAGGGAGTGCGGCGAATAATTTTGGACTGGACCAATTTTTAGAAAAAACTATAACTATGAATATGATAGATCGAAATTCTTAGAATTTCATAAATTATTCCAAAGTAAATACTCAACTATTCATGGTAAATTAAGTACTTTCAAACATTCGCATTTCATTAGAAAATATGCAAAATATTCAGTGAGGCCGAATAATTCTGTCCACATCGGGATATAAAAATTTATATTATATAACATTCAGTCTTCAATCAGCACCTGCTATATATATATATATATATATATATATATATATATATATATAAATTCATGAATCATTCATACAAAAAACAAATATAGAGGTTAATGATTTAAATGGTGAGAATACTTCATCGCAAAAAATCTAAATAAGATACATCAACCCCGAACCTGTATATGAATGATATGATCCCCGTTTATAAATTCCAGTTGCATAAGGTCTTTTTAATTTTACAAGCTTTCGTCTGTTCCTACAGACATCATCAGGTATGGAAGTAGATTTTGTTCTTGTTTTACTTCTCAGTAATAAGAGGACAACGAAAATAGAAATGTAAACCGAAAAATTGCTATGAGAAATGTGTTATTGTTTTGGAACGTGCGGTCGCAACGCTGAGTTTGAATTTAAATTTTAAGGTTCTGTGTTTTTGTACTAATATAGCAATAAGAGAATTCTTTTTTACTGGTAGATTTTCCGTGAATATGGCATGAACTATATTGTTCAATAATTACAGTAATGTCACATTTATTATCCGAGTTGCACGTTAGATCAGTTATTTTAATTTCAATTAAAAGGTGCATATATATATATATATATATATATATATATATATATATATATATATATATATATATTGGCACCTCCAGGTGGTGTAGTGGTTAGCAAAGTTGTCTCGCTAGAACAATTACGATTCGACCTTGTGACACATCAAAGCTACGCTTGGAAAATCACAATATATATATATATATATATATATATATATATATATATATATATATATATATATATATATATATAAATCAAAATCGTTGATGAAACCAGCGGAAAACTTGCCAAAAGACCTAAATACCCTTAATCTAGCTAAAATCTCGAACAAGGACAGCAATAGAAAAAAAGAAAAAGACCTAGAGGCAATCACCTACCTACTCTTTAAAGTACTCGACGCCAAGATTGCCTAAACAGAGCAAAAAAATAAATAAAACTAAAAATGGCTGACAATGTTAATTCCTGTGAAAGTTTGGCCCTAGTCTGAGTTTATATATACTTCAGACAACTAAATGTCAAGATAATCTATGAAGGCTGCTAAGTGATATAATTTAATGACTGACAAACGACAATGAGGAAATGTTGTTGTTGATGAAATTTTTATAATTAAATTATTATTTGCATTATTTTAGTTTGAGAAATTAATTCATGGATTATATATTTTAACTAATAGAAGGATTTGAATGTAAAGACTTTATTTTAATTTTTAATTTTTTATAGTCATGCCGGTTAGCTTGGGAAAAGAGTATTTCTTTTAAGAAAGGATATATTTAAAAAACAAATTTATATTTTGGTAATATTCGATAGTTGAACGCTTAACAATTTTCTTATTTAATGTGGTATTTTTTAGATCTTGAACTCATTTCTATGTATGACTAAAGCATAAATTGTTTTGTTAAAGATCCCTTTTGTGTCCAGAGAGACTTTTTTCTGCAAGCTTCTTCAATGAATTATGAGGAGCACTTGTGTCAGTTTATTTTATATATTGCTAATATTTATTATTGCTAATAATTTTGGATGTGGTTGTAATTAGTTGAATTAGTTTTGTTTTGGATAGTAGAGATTAAGGAGATAGAAAGTGGTATTATATGTTTGTTTTTATCTAGTTTATTGTCAGGGTTGCTGTTATTTTTTTAAATCATTTCACTCCAGGCAGCGGGTGGTAGGGTATAATGCCACTAAGACCCAGGGTGTTACTCGGAGGGAAAGAGAATGAGAAGAATTTGGGACGAACCGGAAACCCAATTCTAAATAGGAAGCAAGAGATAAACACCTCCCCCACTTCAAAAGATGGGGAAAAAATGTGAACTGGGCGATAGATGAACGTATCAATTCCAATTAATATCATTATCTTTTTTGTAGTTGTGTATTTTGTATTAAACATTAATAATGACATTATTAACAGCAATAACAACAAACTAGGTAAAAACAGTCAATATATTCATTAATATAATATTATTCATAATATAATACTACTTATTACTTAACATTTCCTATCCAAAACAAGTTATCCATATATTACAATATCAAAATAATTTGATCAGTTCGATAAGGTCAAATTAGCGGTTGATGTCAAAAACGACCTTAAGTTTGTTGTTATCTGGAGCAAAGAATGGCTTTTTAATTTTAACCCCTCCAAAATTAAACTGTTCTCTTCTGATAGACCCTTTTCTGCCTTCCATCAGCATGCCTAATACTAACATCCAGGAGAGTGACTAATTGCGCCTTCTCGGACTAATATTCTCAGCTGACATGAAATGGAAAGACTATATTGAATCCATTGCTAGGTCAACTGCTGGTTGGTTCTCTGTGGCGTGCTAGACAATTTTTCTCTTCAGAATCTTCAGAAGTCTACTATTTTCCATGGTTAGAATATTGCTGTCAAATATGGTCCGGTGCTCGTATTTAGAGATCTTTGAATCCAAAGAAGAATCAGCAATATTATCGGTCCTGATCTGGCGTCACGGCTTCAGTCACTTTCTCACAGCCGTAAAGTTGCCTCCCTGTGTCTTTTCTATAAATACTTTCATGGTAATTGTTCTTTTTTTTTAAAGCGTTTCACCCCAAGCAAGGCGGGAAGCCACTAGGATGCAAGGGGTTTCAGAAAATTTGGAGCAAGATCAGATAGGAGTGATAGAGGAAAGGATGAGGAGAAGGGTAGTGGATAGATCGAGGCAACTGGAGATGTCGATTGACATTACATTTGAATAGCTGGAGATTATAGTTCTCAGGGAAACTGGAATAGGGAAGGGAGTTCTACAGGCGAGACATGAAGCTATTGGAGTAGAAGAGACGGCTACATTTAGGAGTTTCAACAGTGAAGGAGTGAGAAGGGGATGCCAGCCTCGTAGGGCGCTTGAACTCATGAAGTCTGGGAACCAGCGAATGCAGCTCCTCGGAGCAATTGCAATGAAAGTATTTGTAAAACAGACAGAGAGAGGCGACGGCACGTCTGTGAGAAAGTGACTGTAGACGAGATGCCAGAGTAGGGCCAATTATATTGGAGCCTATCAAGAACCCCGAGGCAAACAGAAGGGGCTCCAGACCATATATGCCAGCAATACTCCATGCAAGGGTGAATTGTTGATTTGTAGATCTGGAGGATCGATTCCAGGGAGAAAAATTCTGATGGGTTCTTTGCTATGGCGTCTAGATTGTATGAATTTAAGCGTAGTACAAGAATGGTGTCGAGATCTCATCAATTTGAAGTTGAGATGGCTAGATGTAGCTGTAAGTTCTATGCTAACAGTTTCTTCTTTCGCACTTCTCACTTGTGGAATTCATTTCCAGCTCCATACTTGCCAACCAACTTTAATCTTCAAAAATTTAAATACAATATCAATCGCCATCTACTGTTCTCCTGATAACTCGTCTATTGTTTTCAGTTCTTAGTAATGTTTCATGTTTCTGTTTTCTAATTCTTCTATATTCTGCAATACCTTGTGTCTTAGTGACTTTACTAACTTGCATGTGGTGATACCAATATATATATATATATATATATATATATATATATATATATATATATATATATATATATATATATATGTGTGTGTGTGTGTGTAAATAATTGTGAATATCTTTTATTCATTAACATGTCAAAATACAAAACCTCCCAAATTCTATAATATATTTAATATATAAAAAGAAAGGCTGTATTTATTAAATCTGTCAGAATGATTAAATAAGGAACAAATAGGAAAAAAAACTATTATAAATTGAATATTTACAAAAAATTTCTGAAGCTGAAATAAAAATTTCTATGCGTTTTTCCGATTTGCTTTTTTCTCATTATTAATAACACCCACACACCCACACACCCATACCACACTCACTCATACATACCATAGACGAAATAAAAACTGTTTACAAAAAAAACAACAAAAAAAAACGGAGGGTCTACTCAAATATGGGTTTCCACTAAAAATAATGTATGAAGTAACAATTTAAGTAAATAATAAACAAAATATACTACAAATGCATACATAGAAACAAGTAGATGTCATAATAATAATAATAATAATAATAATAATAATAATAATAATAATCAAGAACAAATAAGTAACAAGTTGACGAGCAACGCAATAAAACAGCTACAAATTATTTCTATTCAATAGCCTTGAGAATAAATTGAGACATAACAATTACCACCCAACCAATAACCCTTAAGATAATACAATAGAACTTACTACCCATAATGCACCATTGATTAGCCTATATAAATAATTCAGCCAAAACACAACAAACATGGCCTGAAGATTGTTTTCAAGCATGAAACAGATTTGCCACGATAATGACCTCAATATTTACTAATTATAGTAGAGTCAGTTGGGCACCGTCTGTGAGAAAAAGAGCACCATGACGGATTTCTTTATGTCAAAAATGGCATCCTGCATTGCTTGGCATTCGCGTCGGAAACTCCAATATGAACATTTCAGAGTATTTGGGTATCAATCTGAGGACAGTACAGAGAATTCGGAAAAAGCTGGATGAGTCTAATGGTGATTATGAAGATACGGCAACTCTGATCGCTCTGGTAAGAAAAGAATTTCCAAATTTGTTGGCGAGGGCCTCAAACTTAATACGGACGCCTACATCAAGAGCCTGGAGGAGGCAGTGCTGCCCTGAGTCAAGAGGGTGGCTGTTGGAAGACACTATGTCTGGAAACAGTACTCTCCACTATGCAACATAAGCAGGAGAACGCAGTCATGGCTTCCAGTCAGTTTCTGCGACCACATCACCCCTTACATCTGGTTACCTAACTCCCCAGACTGCAACACCCTTGATTATTATGTGTGACGCGCAGTTGAGTGAGAGACCACAAGACTCCAGAGATTAACTGAAGACAAGAATTATGGCATCATTCACCAACTTAAACAAGGAAACCGTCCAGAAGATTTGCCGAAGATGCCAAAGTCATCTGGAGGCTGTGATTGAAGCCAATGGTGATTTTATTGAATAAATTTACTCTTTAGTATTTCAAGATATTTTTGTGTAATTTTGGCAAAGATAGCTGTTAAAATGAGGTATCAGTGTTATTTTCATTTTTACTACAGACTATTTAGACTACAGTTTATACATAGCACCATATATATATATATATATATATATATATATATAGAGAGAGAGAGAGAGAGAGAGAGAGGGAGAGAGAGAAAGAGAGAGAGAGAGTAGAATCTCTGAAAACCGGACTAAGAAGGCCTTCCGTATATAAGGAATTGATTACAAAGTCCGGATATGAGAGGTTATATTTTGATTAAAATAAAAGAACTGAACTCAGGTTTAACATTTATTTTCAATGTTTTATAGTAAACAAAATAAGCTAATGGTGAGTGAAATATAATAGAATTGATTTTAAGGAAAAAGAAATAAATTATGTAATTTTAATGAAAATTCATTAAATTAATTATGCCACGTATGCAAAACAAATAATGTAACGAGGATTTTTTAATCG
>OZ010606.1:1345000-1370000 GCA_963932145.1 Acanthosepion lycidas | reverse complement strand
ATATATTTCATCCTCAACAATTCCCAGCGTTATATTTTGCAGATGTTAACGAAATTTTAGATGTGTCTTACAGCCAAACTTAATCAGTCGAGCCTCCGTAAAAATACAGGGACTGCCAAAGGGCTTCCATATGAAATTACGTCAAGTTACATCGGCTATCTTTTAAGCAAACGTCTTCTATTTCTTGTTTATAGCATAAAAGTTATTTGGGGGAAGATTGTCATTGTCAATGAAAAGTCGGTTTATTATGATAATCCAAAATGAATAAAATCCGAATAAAATGTGACTGAAAGACAAATTCTTCAGAGTAAAAAGATGGCTGATTAAAAAGCTAAAATGTCAACTGTGCCACAAAACTGGCCTGGTTTTACTTCAAATGCATGAGTCGATAGATGTTTTATTTGAAATGGAATCAAAATATCCTTAGAAAAATGATAACGTCGCCAGCTGAAATGTTCGCGCAAAACAAAGTTCTATAAAAAAGAAAATTTTACGAGGTGATATTTTTAATCCAAAGTATGATTCAGTGACTTAATTACCGGTCGAAAAAAATAAAAGACGTTGCTAATTTTCGTAGCAGAAAACGAAACCGAGCCATTACTCAGGGCATTTTTAATAAAGGACATTTTTAATAAAGAAACAAATTATTTCCTGATGGATATAAAGAAAATATGATAGAGTAGAGGTTTATCCCTTGTTGCTTGTTTAAGATTGGGTTACCGGTTCATTGTAAAATCTTTTCATTCTCTTTTACCTCCAGTAGCTCCTTGCTCTTAGTGGCTTTATTGTCCTGTTCAAGGAGTCTACGTAAATTTTGAAAATAAACAAAGCCGGAGAATTTACCGAAAAAAGTAGTCGAAACATAAAAAATGATTGTACTCAGCCGAATAATTTATAGAATTCTAATTTATAGAATTCAAGTCAAAATATACAATAAGAGCAGTATTTGGAAAAGGCCAGTGTAATCGAAAAAAAAAAAGAAAGAAGATGGGGCTATTAGTCCGAATAATGCATAGAATAACAAGTATAGTTAATTTGAAATTTCATAAAGCTTTCCTAACTTTAATATATTTCATTTTCAGGATGTCTTGGGTGAGGAACTTTTTCAGATTTTTCAGATAGCTCTGTTTATATCAAGATAAATCTTTTATTCTTTTTAATTTCAAAAGTCACTTCACATCAAAATTACATCTTGTTTAGTTCCACATCAATAAAAGAATTCCTTTCTATAGAAATAATTTAATTAAATTTAAATGTTCGTATGATGATTATCATCAATAATTTAGTGTCGTTGCAAATATCAATGCAATATAGCGCTATGTATATAAATAAATTTCTATGCGCATCGAATGGATGTTGCAATCATCGAAATGAAAATACATTCAGTATCTACATACATACGTACAGACGTTCAGATATAAACATATCTATCTATTTTTCTCAGTCTGTTCATATCTATCTATCTATCTATCTATCTATCTATCTATCTATTTTTCTCAGTCTGTTCATATCTATCTATCTATCTATTTTTCTCAGTCTGTTCATTATCTATCTATCTATCTATCTATCTATCTATCTATCTATCTATCTATCTATCTATCTATCTATCTATTTTTCTCAGTCTGTTCATATCTATCTATCTATCTATCTATCTATCTATCTATCTATTTTTCTCAGTCTGTTCATATCTATCTATCTATCTATTTTTCTCAGTCTGTTCATTATCTATCTATCTATCTATCTATCTATCTATCTATCTATCTATCTATTTTTCTCAGTCTGTTCATATCTATCTATCTATCTATTTTTCTCAGTCTGTTCATATCTATCTATCTATCTATCTATCTATTTTTCTCAGTCTGTTCATATCTATCTATCTATCTATTTTTCTCAGTCTGTTCATTATCTATCTATCTATCTATCTATCTATCTATCTATCTATCTATCTATCTATCTATCTCAGTCTGCTCATATCTATCTATCTGTTAAGTAGAATGCACATATTTTACTCATAAATTAATTTAAATTGGAAAACCGAAATTTTCGTTTATAAATATTTTCCCTTCACACACACACACACACATATATATATATATATTTATGAATATATAATTTCATCAAACATTATGATGATGTATCTTTAAAAACGAAATATAAAATGTTTCCCCTCTGTTATTCAACTCCCCACCCAGGTTTGCACGGCTGATCAAATGAGCGTCCGGAGCCGTTTTCAAACTGAGCTCAACGATTCTTTTTCGTTCATTTTGCGTTACTCAACGGCATGAATCCACCTTCTTCTCGCTATCGGTTGAGTACTATATTCAACCAACCTGGGAGAAGGAAAAAAATCGGTATTCAAACCCTGTAATCCAGGTGAGGTCACGTTTGAATGTATTTAGGCTTCAAACATGGTGCTGACAAAAACTGAAGCGGACCCATCTAAGATGTCATGGAACACTCTGAGCCATTTCTCTGTTAGTAGTTCTTACCAAAAGTGTGGCTGGTTGGTTGATTTTGTTTAGGGGCATATCACCACCTATATGGATTATTTTATGCCGAAATAGTTTGTACGTAAGTAAAGACTTTTTGAAGGAATTTGCATGTCTTCAACTTCTGATTAAATGTATTGTTTGTCATTTTGCTTTAAATAGGCATTTTTATACTTTCATGTTTTGTTTTGGTTTGGGAGGTTTATTATTTGCTCATAGCTGGGACCCTAACACGTCTCTACACACTGAGTCAGGGTGGACCTGCACACAACAGCAATTAAGAGGTGGTTGCACGCTCTTCAAAACCTCATATTTTCCGATCAGAGACCTTATATATATATATATATATATATATATATATATATATATATATATCAGAGACCCTATATATATATATATATATATATATATATATATAGGTTTGTGTATTTAGGCAGCAAATTCTTTTTTAGGCATGTCTGATTGAATAAATTACAGATATTATGTCTGCTAATTTTTAACAAAATCCGTTCATACTCATGAATAACCTTCCATGTATTGATGTTAAAGGATGAGAGAAATGTGCTATAGCTTTTTAAATTTCTTTTATTTTCATTTCCCAAGTACTTTTGATCTTCTTCCAAGATCATCTTCAGGGGTTCAAGTAGTACAAAACTATGTTGTTCAGCGATACAAGTATTTATACAAAGCTCTCCGTTGCTAACCATTATCGTAATTTTTCATTATGCCTTTAAATGCAAACGGTTGACAATGTTCTGAGCGTTCATTAGAACGTGAAAAAAATATCCATTATGGAATTTTTTTCTCTATGTTATAATATCATGGTTATGCGCGCATTAAAGTGTGAAAAACTGTTCCTTTATAGGCATTTCACTTTGACAATATAAAATCTACCAAGATTGATGACATATTCAGCAAATTTATTTTGGCTGAACTAGCGATCAAGGCAGACATTTTTATTTCAGTAGATTATTTTAATCAAAGTAGCATTCCCTATGTCAAAATTGTGGTCCGTTTTGTTACGGTGAACAACCAACGAATTTTGTTTGTTTTTATTAAAAAAGTTCAATTTTATGTTCGTATAGTTTCTCGTTTAAACTTCTCGGGGTTTCTCCACTATATTTATTCTTGCAATTCCTGCTTCAAGATTTGTCTGGCTGTTTTGTCGTCTATTCATTAAATCCTTGTTTATTTTAAATGAAGTTGTGACAAAGTTTATGTTGAGTTCAGATTAATTCTTTTTGGTTGTAGTTGTGATAGAGTTAGTGGGTAGAATAATATATATTGTTGATTCCTTAGGTTTGTCAGGAAGGACAGCAATTCTATTATGGAATATTTTATAAGCCTTTTGTTTCGCATCGAAAACGAAATAGTTAGGGTATTGAAGGGTCTTCAATGCATTTTTAATATATTTCTCCTATTCTTGTAAATATTGAGGGCTGCAAATTCCGAGTGTTCTTAAATAGAATCCAATGATCATTCAGAATTTTATTTTGTTATGATGGGAATATAATTAATTATACAAAATTATATATAGGTATAACACACACACACACACACACACATATATATATATTGTTCATTATTTACATTATTCGGATATTGTCCTCATCTTTGTCGCCATATTTATCACAACGTTTCGGCCGTTGTACGCTCCGGCATTCTTCAGGTGGTTGGAATTTCGAACTGACCCCTTTATTTCGCTCACTGGGGTAGACTGTTCTAGTTCTAGTCTACAACGGCCGAAACGTTGTAATAAATATGGCGATAAAGATGAGGACAATAGTCCGAATAATGTAAATAATGTACATAATACCTCATCTCAGAAATATAGACATATATATTGTTGTAGCATATCTACGGACGATAATGGGTATGCACCCATTCCCATAAATACAGCAGTGAATACTGTATGTGTGGGTCTGCGGTTGGAGATTCATTGTGGAATTCACTTGACTCACTTCGAGCAGTTTACTAGTTCTTCTATGCGCCGCATGCGAATCTTATATGTGTTGTTCTTGTCCAAAGTATTATCATTCATTACCAACCTTTGTGTGATTATTCTATTCAGTAACCTTCCCTAAAAGGGAGACAGTAGAAAATGTTAGCATAAAAACATACGCTTACATCTAGTCATTTCAACAGCAAAATGATGAGGCTTCGTCGCCAGGCTAGTACAGCGCTTCACTTCAAAATATCTAGGTACCACAGAAGAAAGTTAATCAGAATAATTACCATGAAAGTGTTTATAGAAATATCACAGAGCGGAAAACGTTAGAAGACACGATAAGTCAATCTTCTGGAGGTTAGCATCAGCCATGCTGATGGAATGTAAAAACAGAACTCTCAGACGGTTAAAGAACAGCAGCTTCGTTTTGGAAGGGTTAAAATAAACGATCCATCCCTTGACACCAGATTATATATATATATATATATATATATATATATATATATATATATAATGGACATAGGAATCAACACTGCATGGTGAATGTTGCTTTCATATATATATATATATATATATATATATATGTATGTATTTTATATATATATATATCATATGTCACATATATATATTATATATATATCGTATATATAAATATATATATAAATATATATATAAATATATAAAATGCACGTAGGAATCAACACTGCATTGTGACTGTTGGTTTCATATTTCAATATGATCTTTATATATATATATATATATATATATATATATATATATATATATATATATATATATATATATTATGAAATATGCATAATAACTTAGATTAATTGTACAGCAAAAAATATAACTAATTATTCCAGTACTTGGCAATTGCCTCGGCATGAAACTCGGAGTTGTGCAATTAATTAGTAATGTAGGATATTATTTATATTTCTTAATATATATATATATATATATATATATATATATAGCTTTGTTAATTAACATCGAGTACTGATTTTTCTTACACTATAGAGTATTTATATGTATTTGTATACGATCGCTTTCTCGTATACCTACCTATATTTACCCATTCGGTTATCTATCTATCTATCTATCTATCTATCTATCTATCTGTCTGTCTGTCTGTCATCCAATGCAAACATAATTTTCGCTCTGGGCATCAAACATGATCCTCCCTCTAGGTACCAACTCCCACCACCTCTGTCACCTTATATAAATCTAAAACTATCTCTCAAAACTTGTATTAAAAATAAAAGAAACTAAGTTCCTTTGTAACTAGAAATGGGAGCTGCTGAACCCGGAAAAATATCATTTCTGGGAAAATAAATTATAGCCATTGAACCATAAGGTTGTTGCTTTCTTAAGAAAGAAACAACCTTAAGGTTCAATGGCTATACTCTATCTATCTTTATTACTCTATCTATCTATCTATCTATCTATCTATCTATCTATCTATCTATGCAAACAATATATATATATATATATATATATATATATATATATATATATATATATATATATTAGTTTGGTGCAAAAATAATATCGTTTTTGACGTTAAAAAATACGTCAAAAAACGATATTATTTTTGCACCAACCTAATATATATATATATATATATATATATATATATATATATATATATATATATATATTCTTACCATTTGGATAGAGTTTAGGTACGTTTCATTGAACAGAGGCGAAAATTCTGTTTGTAACATTTATTTATCCTTTCTCGTTTCCGGATCGAGTTTAATGCACATTCTTCACCGTCCGCTGTGCCATTATCAGAAGATTTTTTATGGGTCGATTTAGTTGCATCCATGTGTAGGTATTATATTTCTTTTGTTGGTTAACGTGTGCCGCGTTTTACACCTCGTTTGATGTGGTGAGCTGTAAGGCTTCTAATATTTGTAATCGTTTTTTAGAGTTCATGAACCGACCGAAATTATTTGACAATAGCTTATGAATACAGGAAACGCTCAAAAGACATCGGAAAATTTATGTTTCAACTCTTTTCAGAAACCAGAAGAATGGTCCACATCAAAGAAAAAATGGAATAAAAATATTAAACAGAGCTCTTCGAATTGTTTAATTCGAACATGCTTAAATCACACATACATGCATTCATACACACACACAGACATATAGATATAATACACAAAAGGTTAATGGTCAGACTTAAATGAGACCAGGAAAGAGTGGTGCTCAATAAACGCTTGAAAAAATAAAATAAAAGTAAAAATAACATGTAGAACTTGTAAGTTTAAAAATTAGGAGGTCAGGTGAATAAGCTACCTTGGTTTCAACCTTACGGTATTTTCAGGCGACTTTTATCAAATGATCTCTCAACGCTGTATTTTTTTAAACTAATGAACGCTGTATTATTTTTTGAAAAATAGATAAGCAAACGCACGACGTTGGGTGCAATATAAAGGGAGGAGGAAAATGTGAAGAAAAAGAAGACGATGGTGACGACAACGATGACGACGACGACGACGAAGAAGAAGAAGAAGAAGAAGAAGGGGAAGAGAAGAAAAACAACGGCATTATAAAAGTATCGGTGGGGAGTTATTTGAAATGTCCATTTAAATTTTTTTTTAAATCCAGCCTCATACGTGCTTAAGAGAAATTTCTTAATATGTATGCAAGGACTCAAGACTTCGGTTGTCCTGTTCAAAAGTACACACACACACAAACACACAGACACTAATCAACGCGAGACTGGCTAAGCCTCTTACTTCACACGAACTCCTTTCAGACAAACAATATGGCTTTCGTTTCTCCAGGTCTACCGCTAATGTCTTAAAGTCTGTCATTGAATTTGTCTATCAAGCGTTAGATAACAATAGCGCAGATCGAGCTGTGGCTCTAGATATCCGAAATGTGTTAGACAGGGTTTGGCATATCCGGTTCACGGGACGAATATTTTGCTTGATCTAATCGTTCCTAACAAATCGTGTAATAAAGGTCGTGTTGAAAGACAATTTCATTATTAAGCAGTGCTGCCACCATGGCTTTAGTCTGTTTATAATCTTCATGAACGACCTTCCTGATATCATCAGTTCCCAAATAGGTGCTCATACGTAGTAGCAAATCCGACAGATCCTGACAAAGTGATCTCGGAAGGGACATCCAATAAGTGGGAATCTTGGGCAAGAAATGGCTTGTAACTTTAAACGCCTCCAAAAGAAACCTGCTTTCATTTAATCACCACAGAGGGTCTTCAGCAGGCCTTGTTGGCTTCAAATTTTCAGCACACATCCTGATCTCCCATCTCGACATCAGCCAATTTCTCATCGACGGGACCTGGCTTTCCTCTGTCTTTTCTATATACATTTTCATGGCAACTGTTCTGATAATGACTCGATTTCATGAATTTGGGCGTACTATTAAATTATTTATATAACGTAATAATTATAAATCTATGTATGCATTTATGTGTGTGAGGTTTATTTGAAATGTATGGTAGAGGGTGTACCCATATATTTTTTTCTAATTTTATTTTCATTCCCATTCAGAACCTTATTAATAATGAACGCATCTTTGTTGACACCCCCACCTTTCTCCTGGATTTCTTTGTATGGGGTTTCATAAAAACAATGGTTTATCGTCAATAGATCAATAGTTGAGCTGAGTTCAGAGAACATGTTCAGTTTGCAGTGCAGCAGAGAACTTCTGAAATGCTTCAAAATGTGTTTCCCAACGCTAACGATAGATTTAAAATTTGCAGGGATACACACGGATCACATGTTCAACATTTTCAATAAAGTTCTGAAATAAAATTTTTTTAAATTTATTTGTTTTGTATCATAATTAAATAATAAGCATAAAATTGTGTCAATCTTTAAAAAAAAAATGACCGATTACAACGGTTTATTCTGGGACACACACTCTGTATATGGAAGCACATTCGATCGTAGCTTCATGCTCGCCTATTGCGCCGTTTTTTCACAATACAAGATCGAGGTTATCATGCAAAAACTTCACGGGTTGATTTGGTTTTTAAAATGTTCTTTTCTGTTTCAATATGCCGTTCGCCGCATTTATTTCGTTTGGCAGCAATTCATGTAAACAACTGGCTTTGATTTTCCTCCCATCAAAGACACGCCTCATTCCCCCATTAACCACATCAGTAAATTTCTCTCAAGTTGAGATGTTAAAGAATATCCACATTTAAACATGATATTTTCCTTTTGGTTTCCTGCTGTGAATCCATTTTCCGTCTCCAAACCCCACCTTTTCCAAAAGCGACTCTTTTTCGTCAGTTGAACAAGAAGAGAAATGGCAAGAGTTCGAACGGTGCCGTTTACATACGTTTATGAAGAATCCATTTATCCCCCTCCTGAAGGTCAGTTTCCCCATAGCCATGCTCAAGCACGAGAGAAAATTATCAACCGAATATAATTTTGAATAGATAATCTTTAAGTTCCTTTTTGGCTTATTTTTATCGGCAAAATTTGGAGATTAACGTCCAGTGATGGGATTAAAATTGTCCGACCTTCCTGGGTATGACGATAAACTACACCCGGCAGCAAGGCGTCTGATCGAGAAGTTTTGAGGAGCGTGGACCACCTTTTAATTGATGTTGTTCCCAGGTCGACCCTGACCGGGCTGGTAGCACCTTTTTGCAGCAATGGGCAAATCGTTAACCGCGCAACTAGTGTCAAAATACCGGGAAAGTGTAAAAATACATTTTTCCTAGTAAAAATGCCAGCAATACAATTTTGACGAAAAAAAATCAACATATTACTAGTAATACATAAAAAATAATACCAGTAAAACATTTTTGAAAAAAAAAGAAAATATTTCCAGCAATACATTCCTGTTAAAAAACACCAACAAAACATTTTCGTAAGGGAAATTACTAATGCCCTTAAGAAAATTAAATTTCTGCATTAAATGACCCATGAAGGAATTGATATACCGCTAAACAAATAAACTCTGAGATTATTTGGCAATCAGGCAACACATGAGCTGATTGTCGAAGTAGTGAGAGGGAAGCTAAATTTGAAACCTTTAAAGGAAATTGGTTATTACATACTATGTTGAGCATTTTCTCAATTTAACTTTATTTCACCCAATACAAGGCCCAAGAACCACTCAAGGTAGGGAGTTAGAGTAAAAATGGTAAGGGTGAATGTGGTGGGTGTTTTTATTTAAATGTAGTTCACCCTAAGTAAATCAGTAAAACAATTAAGGCACAAAATATTACGGTGCGGAAGAATTAAAAACAGTAAATTGGAAAAACGCATAGAAATTTAATGTTTCTTTTTATTTAGGCTCCAGAAATCTTTTGGAAATGTTAAAATTCTAATCGTTTTCAGTGTTTGTTCCTTATTTAAGCATTCTGAAAGATTTAATCAATACTGTCTTTTTATATATTAGGTTGGTGCAAAAATAATGACGTAATAATGTCGTTTTATGACGTTAAAAATACGTCAAAAAACGACATTATTACGTCATTATTTTTGCACCAACCTAATATTAAATATATTATAGATTTTGGAAGGATTCTGTTTTGACATGTTAATGAATAAAAACTATTCACAATTATATATCATCCACAGACAGACTGTTTCACAGCCCATCAGTGTGCCTCTAGCTAGGGACGAAACCCGACTGAATTGGTGCTAGTCGGAGATTCTACCACTAAGCCGTCGGCGTACGGCGATGTTGAAAGTGGATTTTAGCGTATTTATTTCTAGATAAACACACACAGTGGCCGACAGTAACCGACAGTGACTCAATTCGCTTTTTGCCGAAGAGTCTCGCAATAATAGTCACTGTTTACAAACCCACATCTCTTCCCCAGAGAGCTCAACTGAAATTAATTTTTCAAGAGCCTATATAAAGTCATCCACAGACAGACTGTTTTGTTGTTTCACAGCTATAGCCAGGTGTTGAACTCACAACTCTTTGGGTCAAGTCACTGGATCCAAACAACACTTTTATCCAGTGCTCTACGTTCCCTTTAGGATATAATATATATTCGACTTCGATGGTAATTTCACGTGATTAAACCCTATATATATATACAGTGAGGGGGAAAAATAAATATTCGTACACTTGAAAAATTGTATTTTTATAAATGTAAAACCCTTAAATAAAACAAATCTCGGCACATTTTATGTATAAAGACATATACTATTAAAAATAATAATAAACTTAATTAATTCTTATTCTAACAGAAATTAATGCATTTTTTAAATTCTACCAGGTGAAAAAAGTATTCGTACAAATCAATTATTAGAATAAAATAATCAATTAATTATGAAAAAAGTATATTCTAGAATGTTCCACTAATGTTGTCAGTAATTATAGTTAACGCTATTAGCCATTATCAGAGCATTCTGCAATTTCTAGTCTTACGAGGAGGTTCTAATAATGCCTAAAGGTAAAGAATTGACTATTTCACAAAAACAACACATTTTGTCTCTTTGGAAAGATGGGAACAGTTACAGAACGATTTCTAACAACCTGAATATTCCTTTTACTACAGTTGCTTCGTTCATTGCAAGGTTTAAAACTCATAACAGCGTCGAAAACCAAAGACGAACAGGTGCTCCGAGGAAGATTTCTCTAAGATCAGCAAGAATATTAGGACGCCAGATCCAACAAAATCTACAGGTTACTCGAGAAGAGCTGCAGGAACATCTGCATGCATTAGGGATTAAAGTAACCAAGCGTACAATGAGTAATGAACTACACAAAAACAGTCTGAAATCACGCATCCCAAGGAAGACTCCACTCCTCTTGAAACGACACAGAGATGCTAGGCTAAAATTCGTTAGAGAGCATAAGGATAAAGAGTATTCATTTTGAGAAAAATTACTATGGTCAGATGAAACTAAAATAGAGTTGTTTGGTCATAATTATCGAAATCATATGTGGAGGAAGGACGGTGAAGCCTACTTACAAAAGAACACGTTGCCAACTGTAAAGTTTGGTGGTGGCACTATCATGATCTGGGGCTGTTTTTCTGCAAAAGGTGTTGGCAGAATATCAATAATAGCTGGCAAGATGAATGCCAAAAGATACCAGAAAATACGGCAAGACAATTTAATGCGTTCTGTTGAGAGACTTCGGCTACCTCCTGATTGGGTTTTCCAACTGGATAATGATCCTAAGCATACCGCTAGATCTACAAGGAAATGGTTAGCTGAAAGTAACACTGATGTCTTGCAATGGACAAGTCAGTCCACTGACTTGAATGCAATCGAGAATTTATGGCGATATTTGAAAATTCAAATTAGGAAAAGAGCACCAACAAATATCAAGAATTTGAAGACAATATGCCAAAAAGAATGGGACAAAATATCATTCAATGTGTGCAAATCATTAGTTGAGACGTACAGGAAAAGACTGGTAGCTGTTGAACTCAATAAAGGATATTCCACAAAGTATTAAATCAAGTTAATATACTTTTTTTGTTTTGTACGAATACTTTTTTCATCAGTTAAAATGAAAAGAAATGCATTAATTTCTGTTAGAATATTAAGTTTGTTACTATTTTTTAATAAAATGTATCTTTATACATAAAATGTATCAAAATTTGTTTTAGTTAAGGCTTTTACATTTATAAAAATACAATTTTTGATGTTTTTCGAATATTTATTCCCCCCCCACTGTATATATATATATATATATATATATATATATATATATATATATATATATATATATATAATAGAACAAATAGAATCCAATTCCGACGTTCGTAACATTCAGTTTAAAAGAGGGCTCAATACAAAAATAGAGCAATATTATTTATTTTAGAATATTACACCAAAAACATGTAAAAAAGAAATGCTACACTAATGCAGTCATGTTTCGTCGCTTAACACATCTCACATCGTTAGCAAATAACTGGTGAGTAGACAATTTATTGAGAATTTAAAAACAACATGCACCCTCTTTTCACGAGAAAAGGAAGAATAAGAAAATATTAAGAAAGAAAAGAAAGGAGATGTTTGCAGGATTTGTATTGTTTTTATTCAGATCAACTAATAGGAATGGCCTACCCTAAGTTGAAAGTAAGGGGGAAAAACCAAAGTTAAGAAGCAGTCATACGTAAGAGGCCATGACCCGTATGATCGGCACATCAAAGCTTACATTACCTGGTTATAAAAGTCTCACTGAAAGTAATTCTTCTTATTTTATCATGTTGGTCCACGTTGTCAGAGACGATTATTTTTGGTATGGCAGTAGACATTGAATCGTCCCTCCCGCGAGTAACAAATATTTTTGCATAGCAGTTGATCGGCAGTCTAAAAGATGCATCTGATATGAAATTGTGTAAAAAGCAGCGGTAGATGAATGAATTTTGTCTTATGTCAAAAGCTGCAACTATTGGCCGTCATCGAAACAGAAAAACTTTCTCTAACCAACGGTGTTATTTTACTTACCATACTGTTGCAGTTTCTGTGAATATATATATTCTGTGTGTGTGTGTGTGTGTGTGTGTGTGTGTGCGTGTGTGTGTGTGAAAAGTGTGTGTATATAAATATAAATAAATATATATATAATTATTCATATATTATATGCGCGGTACTTATTAGAAAGCGCTCAATATCAGAGATACAGCTAACATATTTGGTTGGATTGATGTGAGTTTGTGACCCTGGGTTTCACGCTTTTTGCGATCGTCAGACAAACTGATTAATTTTTTTAAATTTTCGGTTTATGTAGATTACGTGTATTGGTGTTATTATGGAAGTAGGGGGGAACGTCGCCGTGATGTCATCGTACTAACGCAAACATCGATGTATGTTCATACGCCTAATGAAGTACGCAGATACACATGGTCGTCCGTCGGGACTCATACATATATAAACATATGTGGGCAGTCTCGGATATGACATATGTATGTATACGGGTGGTGTTGTGTCTATACATACGCATTTGTATGTTGAATTTCAAAGATTGGAAGTGTAGCGAAAATTTCTCGTGAATGTCTCGTGAATGTATACATGTCATTTTTTTATTTTTCCACTGAATAATATTTCCTCGCATGTATGTATATACGTGTGGTGGGGTTTGTGTAAAATTATGATAGGTAAAAATTATTATTATTTTTATTTATATTTATTTTTAAATTTTTGAAAAAAGGGGGTTTATTTGTTATATTTAAAGCTGGTTATTTGTTTGTTTTTGATGACTGTGTATATGTAGCAGGTAGAAATTTCGGTTTGTAATCCTTATTGGTTATTTTATATGGTGATATTTAATATTTTATATGCTGGGCGAGAGGGTAGTTTATGTTAATAATTATAATACCAATACACGTAATCTACATAAACCGAAAATTTTAAAAAATTAATCAGTTTGTCTGACGATCGCAAAAGCGTGAAACCCACGGTCACAAACTCACATCAATCCAACCAAATATATATATACAATAATAATGATGTAATAATGTCGTTTTTTGACGTATTTTTTAACGTCAAAAAACGACATTATTACTCCATTATTTTTGCACCAACCTAATATATAAATAATACTGAAACGGTTAATGGTCAGAGTTGGATTATATAAAGCTTTTAAATTAAAAAAAAAAAGAGCAGTCGACTCCGTTACCTTGGTTTCAACCCTTCGGTATCGTTAGGCAGTTTGTATCCATTAATTTGCCATTTAAAAAAAAAATATTAATGAAAGCTTTATTATTTTAAAAAAATAAATAAACACACAACGTTTGGTTTGATAGAAAGGTAGGAAGAAGATGCGAAGAAGAGGGAGAAGAAGGAGAAGGAGAAGGAGATGTAAGAAAGTGTATTTTAAATGTATCGGTGATGGGGGTAATTGAAATGTACATATTTTTTTATACAGCATCTTACAAATTTAAGAGGATTTTTTGTATGAATGCAAGGGCTCATAATCTCAGACCTCTGATTCAAAAGGTATTTTTGATCCAGAAATGTCATTATTGTAAACTTTTCGTTTTGGTAAAGTTTGCAGATGTTATTATTATAGTTGTTGTATGTGTGTCTGTGTGTGTGTGTGTGTGTGTGTGTACGGGGAGAGAGAGAGAGAGGGGGGTAGAAAACGATACTTGAATACGGACATTTTGCATAGCCTTATTGGTGTATACATGGTTAAGGAAACGGTGAAAACTATGTTTCAGTACAAGTCTTGTTATGCACTTGTGTATAGCTCATTTATATATGCATGTATAACTATCTACATTTATGCATATATATTTTTTAATGCCTCTCACGTATACACACACACATACATACATACATACATACATATACGCAAAAGTTCTTGCTACGATGAAGAAGCCTTCCACACAAAATCTGATATCGTTATTTGGTCAGAATGAGGAAGTGATTCGAGCCGAAAATTTTTAACATCCTCTCATATATATATATATATATATATATATATATATATATATATATATATATATATATATATATATATATATATGTGTGTCTGTGTGTCTGTGTGTATGTATGCGTGTATGTGTGCGTGTATGTGTGCGTGTATGTGTATGTTTGTTGATGTCTGATAATAAGTTTACCAGGTAGAAATGTTAAGCTGACATATATACATATTTTTTACAGCAAGATTCACCCATTACAACGCGTGGGGGCCACTTGAGTTTGATGGTTACGTTAGCAGGCAGTTTTGTACGGATAGGAGATGATGTATATATGTATATATAAATAAATGGAAGGTAAAATACTCTTAAAAGAAGCATGGTGGCTTGGCACAGAGTCTTCTAGACGCTACCCTCTTGACTTAGGGTACCACTACCTCCTCCAGGCACTTGATGTAGGTCTCTGTTTTGAGTCTGAATTCCTGTGTATAGATGAATGAAGGCATGACATCGCTATCACTAATGGTCACTCCAAACACGTTCGTAATCACCATTAGGCTCATCCAACTCTTTCCGAATCCTCTTCACTGTCTTCAGATTGATACCCAAACACACTGAAATGTTCGTATTAGATCTTCTGGCGCGAATGCCAAGCAATACAGCCGTTTCCAAATTTTTGCTCTTTTTCTTACAGACGGTGCTCATCTGACAATACTCTACAGTGCAGTCGACAAAATCTAAAACAAACAAAACGCATGCGCGAAATTAAAAATATAAAATGGCAACAATTTACCCATCGTACCCTTTATATACATGAAATCACTGCACAGTAAAATACGATGTCATTCGTTCATTCCGGATATATGTGTACTGAAAACCCATTATTCAAATCCTAACTTGATTAATTCCCAATATGCCAATAAACGTGTCAAAGACGAATTTATATAGAAGGTGCGCCTATTATAGTAAAAGGCTCACCATTGGAGGTAAGTATCAATAGTCAATCTAACAGAATACCCCTACCCCTGTCCGTAATAAATAAATAAATAAACAGAGGCATACATCTCCTTTCATAAGTGACAGCTTCTATAATTTTGCAGTGGCAACGTATTGTCGCTATTAACAAGAGTCGATTCCAAATCTGTGATTCCATTTAAAGTGTAGATTTTTCTGATTGCTTCCCCGATGTCAGTTTTCTTGAAAATTTTCATCTTGGTATTATTTTCAGGATAGTTCTTGTGAAACTGACAGTAATCCCAAAAAGCTATTGAAGACCGGGATTTCAAACATTTTTCACGGCTTTTTTTTAAAAGCAAAAATCATTAACATTAGGAATTAAAATTAAAACAGAAGACTGTTTCCCAGTCTTTTGAACAGGAGTAGAGTTTTAGATTTGAGTTTTTAATTCCTTCTAAAGAGTTTTTATTCTCTTTCACTCCCAGTAGCCCTTTGCGTCTTGGTGGCAGTATAACCTTGCTTGGAGTGAATTGTTTAAAAATAATACTTCAATCACTCTCTAAGCTCGCGCATTGCTTAAGGAAAATGAAAAAAAAAACAACATCCACCCATTTTGAAAAACCGCTAAGCGTGAAACAGTACTGTAAATGGGTTAATAAGAAACTTAGCGCGAAGTAAATCCATATGAAGGAGTATGCAGAAGAATTTTTAAAGTACTCTTTACACTGAAACAATTACAGGTGAAGTCCCTAAAAACAGGAGTTACTGTAGCTCAGAGCAGACTCCAGGTTTGTTATCAGAGTGGAGCTTTTTCTAGCCGAACACTTGTGGCTTAATGCAAGGAAATCGTTACCCACAAAATAAAACCATGAAGCGAAAATGTATTAGTAGGCAAATTTTGTAACTTTCTGTTTAGACAAGCGAGGAGAAATGAGAGGAGTTGAGGAGACTAACAGTCTAATCAGCGCTCTGGCGTGCGCCGTTCCTTTTAAAGCCATAGCGAGCTGTCCTCTTTTTTTGGCTGCTATGGTATTTTTTGTCTTATAGAGGACAAACGGCCTTTGTCCAGTCATCTTTAATTTGAAAAAGTAATTCGTCAAATCCACTTCCCTCACCTGAACGTCGTTGTCAGAATCGTTTGGCATAGTTCTTGTGAGGTCCACTTCACTTTGCTGATACTCGTCATGACAATAAGTGTCGAAACAATTTTTGTAACTTCTTTCGCCTTCTTTTAACAAGATATCGGCTGACGCTGATGTCACCACATCACTCAAAGAAGATATGAAGAAAATAGCAACGAAAAGAACGGAACAAAAATTTAACCTCGAAACTAAAAGAAATTTCATCAAAATCCAGTCTAGATTATCCCCTAAACTGCCTAGCTAAATCTCAAGCGTTTATCACAATTAAAAGACTAAAAACAAGAACTAAATTAACATGCAAAATTATAAACCCAAAGAAAAGAGAACTCAGAAGAATAAGTAATAATAAACGAAGAAATTAAACTTTGTACTAAAAACAAATTTAGTTCCAAATAAATAGAAAATCATAAGATCAGGAACAGAATGGTTCTATTATTCATGATGACGGTCGTCTTTGAGTATAGAATCCAGAGGTTAGCAGTGAATATTTCGAAGACAGTAGGGAAGCGTAGTTCAGGTTAGCAGTGGATATCCCGGTAAAGTAGCAGAGCGTAGTTCAGTAGTTCTTCCTTCTGTTCTTTCGCCTGACAAGTTGGCACTGGACATTCGGGTAGAGAAAACAAAATGGCCGCCTTTATACACGACGGATTGAATATTTTACGTCTTCTGATTGGTTAACCTTCTATTGGTGGACTATAAAGTGAGTCAACTCATTTTGACTTGCTCACTAGTACATACATATACATCCATATAATTTTAATTACATATATATCATCATTATATTTTTATGGTGTGGCGCGCGTTTTGTAGGTCTCCCTAGAGAGGATGTGGTATTATGGTGCATGGAGGACTGATTGGTGATGAACGAGTTCTTATGGTGAATGGGTAATTATAATGTATGAATGGGTCGTGAATCAGATTAGCTAGGTATATGATAGTTAGTGTTGACCAGTCTTTACCTCTCCCCTTTTTCGGCCTTGCGCCACAATTTGTATTTTATGTACAAATAAATATTCTAGTACATACATATACACAAAAAACTACAACATCTATAACATGAAACATGCATGATTGTACATTTATCCAAAATGCTATTAAACATTTATATCTATCACAGGATCTATATTAGTTTGCAAAACAGACACACGCACAAAAACCGCAACAGATCAACTACAAATTATGAAACTACGAAGATAACTTCTATTCGGCAACGAAGTGTCATGGTTAAAAAAAAGAGAAGAAAGATTTGATGTAATCGTGGGAATTTATGATGGAGCTTGCTTGCGGAATGCTCAGAATATATATACTACACACACTAGCAAGAATTAATAACAAAAATACATAAAATTGTACAGAGACGACAGGATCGTAATCCTAATAAATTATTAAAATAAAATCAGACGGAATCAGAAAATATAGTTTTCCAAGATATAGTAGACGAAATCGACATCAAAACAAACTAATTTCTTAGGTGCAATATTAAAACACACAAACGTATATATCAACTGTACAGAAAACCAAATGACAATCAACTTTGTATACATATTTCACTCATTCACCCACCCAGCATAATAAACAAACTCCACTTTCCATCAAGTGCAGATTATTCGACAACCCATTAAACGAAAGAAATTATACGAAGGAAAAAACGCATATAAAATAGTACGAAAAGAGACTAGGTTATTAGTGAAAATTATATTTATCTCTAACAGGAAAAAGAAAATGCAGCAGAAACATAATCATCATACGATTTACTCCTCCCCTCCTTTTAATAAAAAAAGGAAAAACAAATATGGGTAAAATATTCTTCAAATTCATCGACAAATACTTCTTAAATTTCACGTAAACTGCTCAAAATATTCAAAAAATATCCTAAAATTTAGCTAGTTGCAACAGAATTATGATACAAATCATTAAAAACGGTATATTACAAATAAGCACTACACTCTGTTCTGTTACTATAGGATAAATTACAAATTATTATTAAACGGTAACTACTTACAACATAACATAATATACCAAGCTACCTTAAAATCCAAATGAAATCTCACTCTCAGTCTCTCTCTCGCTATCTTAGTATGTTCATATGTATCTATTTATCTATCTCTTACAGTCTGTTAATATCTAAGTTTGTTTACATCTATCTATCTATCTATCTATCTATCTATCTATCTATCTATCTATCTATCTATCAGCAATTTCATACAATACAATGAAGCAGTTCTTGAACATTCCGGAATGATTGACTTTTACAGCTTCCTTATCATTATGATAGGTATTTTATTTTGTTTTGTTTTTGTATTTATTTATTCAGTAAATAATATCTTTTTTCGTCAATTGTCTTTTCTCCAGCTGCAATGAAATGAATCTTTTCTTTAATATCGTTCGCCATTTTTTTTATTTTAGAAAAAAAAAAATGAATCCAAATTTAAGAAATGACTAAAAGTTAGGATCAACGATGTAGAAAAATGGCGCATGAATCGATAGCGAATATGAATTTTGCGAATAAAAAGTTTTGAACCTAAACTTTCTTATTTTTTTTTCTTTTTATTGATTTCCAGATAGCTTAATCCAACGAATCCTGAAGACAAAGCGCTGTTATATTATTTTTATTTTACTTATTTCACAATGAAAAAGAAAAGGATGATTAGGCAAAGAAGGTCTCACCTTGGTCCTGTCATACGTTTATGAATTGAGAAAAAAAAAAGCTTGTGGGCATATTGAATATTGGCAGGCAAGAGTGTAGGAGTTTCAGTTCTAAGGTCGTATACATTTGCAAGGGGAAAAACTATCGCTACAACTGCAGACATTGAGGCTAAGAACAAAATATATACAAAGCTTATTGATTTAGGAAAGAATGAGAACAAAAGAAAGACGAGGGAATCAGTATCTATCTATCTGACTGTGATCACATCTATCGCATTCTCTTCGCATCTATCTATCAATCTATTTTAGTCTCTTCATATCTATCTATCTATCTATCTATCTATCTAAATCTGTTCATATATATTTCACTTTTGGGAATTAAAAATTAAACAATCTAATCTTTCAACAATCATAATTTTAAATAGGCCTCCTAGGATATTTTCGGCAACGAAAAACAGCAAACAAGATTAAATGTCTGTTTGTTTTGTGGTGAACTCTATGAAAAAAACGTGGAATTTCAAGAGAAATATTTCGATTTCTGACCCCCCCCCAAAAAAAAAAATGACGAAGACCTTCTTGGCTATTTATATTTTATTTTATATATATTGTCCATCCCACAAAATGTTTAATATCTAAAAATCATTAAACTAATTGAGTTTCTTTTTTCCAGGTTTTCAAAAGAGATTTTTAGCCATCTTGACACCATTTGTCGTAATAATCACTGAAAAACCCTTTGATTTATTCAGCTAAAAAGAGAACAGGTTAAATCCTTTAGGGTCAGCCCCACTGTCTTCCCAAATGAGCAATGATGAGAGGAAAAAGATCATTCAGGCCTTCAGTAGTGGTACCAACATTCATACTTTGGCTTACAACTTCAAAGTCCATTCAAGAACTATCACGAGAGCCGTGAATAAGTTTAAAAAAGAGGGAACAGTAGAGAGGAAATTGGATCAGCAGGTCACAACAGGAAGAAGGATCATCATTTCAAATTAGAGCTAAGAGATCAATTAGAAAAGATCCAACTCAATTCGTAAGACGTTTGGCATATGAGAAAAGAGTTTCAGTTAAGACAGTCCAAAGAACAGTGAAAAAAGAAATAAAAATGAAATTCTACATGAAACGTGTGAAGCAACTTGTTAGTCCAGGATAGAAAGTTAGAAAGTTAAAGCGGGCGAAGATAATCTCGAATAAATTGGAACATTATCCTGGAATAATATATATATATATATATATATATATATATATATATATATATATATATATATAAACTTAATTTCAATCCTTCATGAGCTTCTGATCCTTAGCTATAATTAATTAATGATGAATATGTCATTTTCGTTTATGATCGATTTTATCACAATACTTCTTTTAATCATGGAGAGTAATTATATTATAAAATAGGGTCCAATAATGTTATAAAACCTCAGGGAATTCTAGTAAGATATCATCAATTATTTCTAAGATAAAACGCTTCAAAGCTTAATCTAAGCAATGGACAATTTTGCTTTTACAGAATTTGGACAACTTTGCTGTTACAGCCGATATATATATATATATATATATATATATATATATATATATATATATATATATATATATATTATAACTGCATATTCAGTTCTGTCGGCCGTAAACGGGATTTGGTCTTAGGGACTTTTTCGAATGTTCGATCATCTTTTCGAGATGATGTAAGGGTATATGTTTTCCTTTGGTGAGTCCCGCGTCTATTTAACTGATCCGGTCGTCCTGTGTGTGTAATACTCTATGTTCAACTGCGTTTGTTCTCTGCTTTCTCTTTGAGACCCGATTAGTTATGAGCACACCTTCTCAGTCAGTACCCTGGGGTACCTAGTTCTTTTGATGCTCTGATTTGACACCGAGTACAACTATTTCTTTGAGAAAGAGGCACCCCTTAGGGTTGAGTCCTGTATACATTGAGATCCTCACAGACGACTCCTTTTAGATGGAGACTTATGATGGAGATTAAATTTGATTTAGACCTCTGGTAATTCCTGTTACAACTATGTTAGGCCTCCATGTAGAAGAGACTTTGCCTTGAAAATACTGAATCGAAACCTATTTTTGGCTAGGCAACTGTAATACAGGTTACGACGAGTAAATACGAACATTCCAGTATGTTCCAATGACAGTGTAGCGGATTTGGAAAGAGCTGGATGATATATCCAGTCAACATTATGGTGTTTGGAGTGATCAATAGTGATGGCGACGTTATGCCTCTATTCATCTTAAAACAGGGTCTCAGACACAACACGGAGGCCTCATGGAAGTACCTTGAGGAGGTAGTGTTTTCGTGGGTCAAGAGGGTGGCTGCTGGAAGAACCTATGTCTAGCAACAGGACTCTGCATCATGCCACACAAGCAGGAGAAGCCAGTCATGGCTGTCAGACAATTTCTGCAACATCACCCCTTAGATCTGGCCACCTAACTCCCCAGTCTGCAACCCTTTAATTGTTATGTGTGGAGTGCAGTTGAGCGAGAGACCAAGAAAACTCTTTGTAACACCAACGATGAACTGAAGGCAAGGATTATGGCAGCATTCACCAGCTTAAACAAGCAGACCGTCTAGAAGACTTGCAGGAGATTCTGAAGTCGTCTGGAGGACGTAGTTAAAGCCAATGACAATTTTATTGAAGACATTTACTTTTTAGTATTTCAAGATATTTTGTGTAATTTTGGTAAATATATCTGTTAAAATGAGATTCCATTTTTGCGTCATTTAGACGACAATTTATCCATAGCACTCTGTATATAAAAGAGCGTTTCTGGTCTATCAAAATAGAAAAGTGATGAGAAAAGTGTGCGATCTTTTATGTTTAAGATATTTAGATTTACAGAGAAGAACAATGTGTTACACTAAACATCCAAATGAGGTCCGTTTGCTTGCTTTGAAAATAGGCGTTAAAAACATTATTTTTAATTCAAACACAAAACTTTAACAACGATGGCATCAATTAATTCGGCCTTGTGGCATACAACTTTATCTTAACTAAACTCTGGCGCAAAGCCACAAATTTGGATCGATCAATGAGTATAGATTCCAGTAGAAATGATGAAGTAGATTTGTTTGCCAATAACCACTCAAATCGACTTGAACCTCTAGACTCCCTGTGGGGTCTAGAGCCACAGTCCAACTACACAGGTGATGGATAATGTGTTTTAAAAGTGACGAAAGCGATATGTATAACAAGTAATGTTCCAAATGATTCTGTATCATTGTCAATCCACGAAATGAAGTTGGTTAGTCACTCAGCTGAACTTTTAGATCTGTAGAATATAGGGCCACAGCCTCACCATGCTAGATGTTATTTCAGTAGTTTCCATGGCAGGTAGACTTCCTCGGGTGGAGCCGATAGTCCCAACCTCAAACGGTTTCGCGTTTTTCTCCTGGAATAGTTGCTAAACAAATCCAAAGTGGCAAATCTTTTCTGCTGTTTAACCCATAGCTGGAGAGGAAAAGAGATGGAATCATATTTTTTTTCACGAAAGTGAACTCAACAGCCTCGATCTGAATTTGAACTCGATTCGCTGATCCAACTTTTTTCTAATATTAGCATCATCCAAATCAAAGTCTGAGAGTCACTCAGGGTAAAGAGTTGTAGTTAAAATGAATGAAATTTATGATATGAATGAAAGCAGATGTAGCAGGAAGTGGACATTACGAAGCCAGGGTGACTAGATTCTTCTTTGTGTGCACTTTCCTTTTAGGACGTAGGCGATCATGGCTTTCCACAATTTCCTGTCTTTTGTAGCTCTTAATACATTTTCTCTTTTCGTTATTTCTCCCAAACCTTGTTCCGCCATCCATTTACACAAGTTCACGAAGTAGATTATGCGTTGTTTTCCTCTGTCCCTCTTGCCTTCAATCTGTCCTTTGAGTATCAGATTTTCCATGCCCTCTTTCCTCATTATGTACCATAGAAGTTTCAACTGTCTCTTCCTGATGTTAAGTATAAGTTTCCCTTTCGTTTCCATTGTCTTTAAAAAGTTGTCGTTGCTCCTATATTCGGTCTATGGTATCCTCAGCATCCTTCTTCTAGAACAACATTTTTGTTGCTTCAAATCTCTTTATTTTTGCGGAGATTGCCCAGTATTCACTGCAATATAGAAGGACAGATATCACGTTACGGTTCAATACTCTTTTCTTTGTTTTTAACGAAGTTTTTCTGTCTCTTGATATTTTGCTTAGTTTTTAGAAGGCATCTTTGGTTGTCCCAATGCCCATTCAGGTTTCAGCGTTGAACTTCCCGTCAATTGTTAAAACATTTTCCATGCCCATATTAACCCGTAAAATAGTAAAATAATTTAATCACGTATAATTTAATCAATTTTTTTTCTCTATGGGATGTGTAAATTTATGAACCGAGGTGTGTGTTTATTTGCAGAGACAAAAGCTATATATATGATAAAAATATAGTTTTCATGTATGCTATATTTATAGGTGCTCAATATCAAGGATAGCCCGTATGTATGTAAATATAAAATGTGTAAATTGAAGTTAACATCTAGAGGCGACAGTCTGTTTCATGCTTAAGCGCAATTTTCAGGCCATGTGAGTTGTATTTTGGCTCGACTATTTATATATGTTGTCAATGGTGCATTATGGGTAGAAGGTCTATTGTATTATTCTAATGATTATTGGGTAGGCGGTAACGGTTATGTTTCCAATTATTCTAGAAAGTATGAGTTTGTTTTTATATATGTGCATGTGTGTGTGTTTTGAACAATAAAAATATTAAAAAATTAAATCTTTCAGACACACTGGGTTGTATATTAATATTTTTGATTTTATTATTTCAATTAGGTTTTTCGACTAGTTTCGGCCAGCATGGCCATCATCAGGAAAAAAAATCCCTGCTTGTTAGTAGCAGTGAACTACAGGAATAAATGACTCTTTCTGAAGAAATTAACTTTAAAAGTAGTTTTCATTTTTTTTTATCCTTAATTTTGGTCAGTCCTTGTGTTGGTCAAACGGCCTCTTAGAAATTGTTTTTTAAATAGATGAAAGCAGATTCCTAAGAATCCCCACCTTGGTCATTTTGACATTTTTATTGGTTGCTGGGAATGGGATGTGTGTGTTAAGTGTATCTTATTTTTTAGTTCTTTGAGAATCTATGTGATGTGTATATACTTGTGTGAGTGTGTGTACAAGTGTGAGACCTCAACGCCTCTGCAAGCACGCCCGTCATGTGTGGGCGAGAAATGTGGGCACGGCTTGATTTATGGGGTCATATATTAATTCTATCTATGTTGTTAAATTTCTGGTTAAGCCCGTCTGAACGAAGTGTTTTGATGCGCAAAATGCATTTATCTTCATGTTCCTCTAATATTTTTCTAAGGTCATCTTTTCTGTCTATTTCTAATTTTTCAATTATAGTGAATTTTCATGGCTTTTAAAATGATATTTTTCTAGGCGGAAATGTTGTCCTACAAGTAATAATCTTTTGCGGGGAGCCGACTTGATCCGATT
>OZ010606.1:1187500-1340000 GCA_963932145.1 Acanthosepion lycidas | reverse complement strand
AAAAAGTTGCAAATTAAAAAAATAATAATGTTTTATTTTATGAAAGTATTTATTTATATATATATTTGATATTTCAGATTGCCCTCAATCTTTCATCAGAAATAACTGTTTGTTACAAATAAATTAAAATTACTGTTTGTTAGCAAGTAGCGCCCGTCGCGAGACACGGACGTCACGTGATACGGAATGTCACTGTTCGGATATTCCTAACTTAAATATAACTGTAATAAATATTTTAGATGTTGTTTAAAAAATTAAAAATAATAAATAAAAAGATAATTGTTTTTTTAACTATATCTAAAAAAATGCTTAACTATTGAAATATTTATAAAGATTTAAAATACCTAAGTCTTTATTTAACCCTAGTTTATATGTATTTAATTTTAAAATCCAGTATTTTTCTTTTTTTCTGCGTATGTATGTGGAACTAAAATCAGAATCTATCAATAAACATTTACAGTTTTCTAATGAGTGTCCTGATTGATTAAAGTGTTCAGCTATGGGGGAATAAGGATTGTTTTGACGTATGGTTTGTTCATGATTGTTGAAGCGAAATGTAAAATTATTTCCAGATTCACCAATATATCCACTATTAGGACATAAGGTGCAGAATAAATAATAGATTATGTTATGGCTATCGCAGGTGAGGTTAGGTGGGTGTATCTTGATATTGGTGTTGAGTACAGAAAATATATTATCTATTATTAAATGTTTTCAAACTAAGCAACGAGGTTTGTTACATTTGTAATTTCCTGATTGGTTTGTATTGTTTAGATATTTGGTAGAGGTGAGGATAGCTGATAGGTTAGGTGATTGTTTCTTTGCATTTTTGAGTGGTTTATTGAAAATGTCTTTGATCTTTTTTCTAACTGGAGGTTCTTGTAATCCTTTTTTAAATTGTGAATAAGTGTGTGGGGATATTGATTGTGGTTAAATATATATATATTAGGTTGGTGCAAAAATAATATCGTTTTTTGACTTATTTTTGCACCAAACTAATATATATATATATATATATATATATATATATATATATATATATATATATTGTGTGTGTATTTGGACAGCAATCCCTCTTTTATGCAGGATTCGTTGAGAACGACTGACAAGTTGGGTTGGCTGAGTTTTTTTATATAATTTTTCATGTATTCGTTCATTTTTTCATATTTCAGGACATAAATTATATAAAAATTGTCCGAATGTTTTCAAGGTGTTTTCGGCTTTACTTCTAGCCATTATCAAGGATGAATTTTATTTTATTTTTAACTGAATATATGCATTGTTTTATGTATGGATCTAGAGTTTTAGTGATGTTTTATTTTACAAACACGGTCAGCACATTGTGACCGTGTTCGTAGTTGATATTAATGAGCGTTGTTTTTTTTTAAATTAATAATGCTTTATACTATTAGATTTGTATTATCAACGAGTATGTTACGAATAGAGTTTGGTAGGTCTCCATGTGTATTAAATGAGACCTAATTGAGCTATAGTCAGTGAGATATAACGTGAGTTTTCTTGTTAACATATGGTATATCCAATATAATTATTTACGAATTTGGATTAGTCAGGAACATATTATATTATTATAAAGCCTTCTAACATTTTTAGTCTTTCTTTGCATTGAGTTTTGGTTTTATCTATTAAAATTTGTTTTAGTAATATTTTGAATGTTTGTGATATGTTGATATACAAGAATAGCAATAGATTTTGTCAAATGACATGTCAATCGAAGAGAGAGTGTTTATTGCATGTGTGGTCAATATAAGAATTTAATGCTGTTTGTTTATATATATATATATATATATATATATATATATATATATATATATATATTTGAATAAAAACAGACCACTTTAAGGTTCTATGTAATAGATTATTTCACCACAGCCCTTTTAAAGGGCTCTGGATCATCAGACTTTATTTCCAAAGGTTGAAATGAAAGATGAAAAGAAATTTACACATTTTTGACGGGCCGTATTAAGCATATGTAAATTAACGAAGTGAGGAAGTGAGGTGGGAGAGAAGACATCAGTGAGTTAGATGTACCATTTCAATTCTTTATCCTTAAGCTCCCTTGGTGTGGGCCAGACATCGCTTAACTTAACGTATGTTATCTCTAGATATAGATGGATAAGCGGTGAAGAAGAAAACCGACATAAAAGGAAAAAGATACAATAAAATAAATTTCGCATTACTTTAAAGGGTATATTTGGGGGTTAAAGTTTGATATAAATCTAAATGTCTAAAAATCTACGAAGAATTTAATTTGATGTTTGTTGGAGTTTTGGGTATTTTCTATGAAATAGTCGATTGGAAAAAATTCATAGAAAATACATTGAAAGAAGAAATTCCTTTTACATCTAGTAATCTATGTTATTGTCTTAAACTTTTTTCTTGTTGATTATTAAGTTGACATCTATCCGTTTCCTCCTTGGGTCTACCCATACGGATTACCTAGTTTTACATAAACTATATATATATATATATATATATATATATATATATATATATATATATATATATATATATATTACAAATAAATGAAGTTCGCAAATACCTCATCTGAATGTCCATTTCGCTCCGCAGGAAGAAAAAATTCTGTCAGGACTTTATCAAAACTAAAATGTTAGATAAAATAAAATAAATATGAAGCCTAACTTTATTTCTAATTTAAATAAGAGACCGTAAGGAAAAAAATGAAGAAAAAGACGACAAATAAGGAAAAAAGGATCTAAAAAGGGACGAAAAAGAAAGATAAAGATAAAAAACGAAAAAAAGAATAAAGAATAAAGTAAAGATTGGCAGAGATGGAATGTGAGGAATAATGATTCGTCCAGAGTCTACTCTAGACAAAAGTTTAAAGATGGTTGGAAATTTAACATCAGAAAAATTAACCTTGACTTATATTTCAAATGTTAACATTTGTTCAAATAGGAAAAATTACATATGGAATTACAATCTTTAAAATAAAGAGAAGGTTTGTAAGATTGTTTAAAAATGTTGTCAGATGTTATTATTATAAAATAAACTAAATAAAAAATTACCATTAACCCATACATAAATATATTTATACAAAAAACAGCTAGCAATGAAAAAATTAATTAAGCGAAACTATGATAAACGTAAAAATAAGAAAATTAAGAGAATATTAAATACAGAAAAATATCTTTTTAAGATAAAAATTAAATATAGTGTAACCCGGATATAAGAGACCCGGATATAAGATAAACCCGGATATAAGAGAGGTTTTCTCTGGTCCCAAATTAGAGCCTGTGTTAATGTATATAAAATAGACCAAACCCGGAAATAAGAGAAACCCGTATATAAGAGACTTCTTCTTCGGTCCCGACAACTCTCTTATATCCGGGTTACACTGTATAGCCTTTCAAGGTAAAAATTAATTTATATGATTTAATTCTACAGAAAGCAAAAAAATTTTCCAATGAAAATTGAATATTTAATACAATTATTTGTTATTTCTTTAATTATAATAGATTTTTACATTAAGTTTTTTAAAATATTATAACATTAGTTAAAAGCACCGTTAACCTTTCAACGTGTCCATATGAGATTGTCATTGTCTAGCGCTTTGAAAATTGTATCATTTGGACTAATCAGAAGACCCGCAGTAATTAAAAAATGTAATTTTTGTGCTTATAATCGGGCGGTAATTATAAAGTACGGAAGACCAACCAGGATACAATTTAGTAGCATTGTTCTCCGCTGTTAAGGCCTTTACTTTTGCGAAACACGTATGGAGAAGTTAATTTGATTTTTCAATTTCAACTGAGAAGGGTACCTATAAGTATCAGTATCATCTTATGAAATTTAACTACTGCTAAACTTTAATTTATATGATCTTATTTTGATATTAATCTCAGTTATGACATCTTTCCATAAATGAAATATCAAAATTAATAATAAAATGAATAGAAATACAAATAACACAGTAAAATGTAATAAATGTATATAAAATTATAGTATTTTATGTACACTTCTGATAAAGTTTCATAAGAAAGGTACCTATATAAATTAATTAGATACCTTTTTCTTATGAAATTTAATCTCACTCTTCTTATATTTTTAATTTCTTTATATTTTCCATAAAGCATCGTAAACGTAAAGATGAAAGCTAAGTACAAAAAAAAAAAAAAAAAAAAAAAATTAGAGCGCTGAAAGTTTTCCTTAAAAGTAACGAGGTAAATAATTTGTTCACTTAAATCTAAATAATTTTACTTCCTTTCATCCGTAGACAGAATTATCCTCCCGTAAGTTATCTAAACGTCATGAATCTGTCTTTCGTCACTTGTCAAATGACGCGAAAGCTTATGACTTGCTTTGTTTTATTTTGAAATTACATTTTTTCGGCGCAGAAGCTAAGTTAAGCTTGGTTCAAAATATTTTAAATAAACATTATAATTTCTTATTTTATTAAAATCAGTTTTGAAAAAATGATAATTGATTTTTAAAAGAATATAAAGGTCAGATTTTCATCTTTTTTATCAAATGGAAAAAATGATTGAAAATGATTGAAAATGATTGATTATCGGTCCTTTTTTTTTTTTGACAAAAAAAAAAAAAATTTTTAACGAAAATTTCGGACGTGCAAGGAACGATTAAAAAATGTAAAAAAAATACCCCCAAAATACTTTGATGTTTTCTCTTTAATAATAATATGGACATTAGACGATAAAAACTTGTTTTCGTCAAGTTCGGCGTCTTTTTCGTCATGCTATGCTCTGTTTGTTTACATTTTCGTGGAGGTACCTAAATTAAATGTTATCATAGGTATGGTCAAATATTACTTTTATACTTTTATTTATTGGCATTATTTGTGTTTTCAGAGACCCACTGCGACAATGGTTGGAATATATCGCCTGAAGATAAGAAACACGGTGTATTTTTTATTGACAAGGTCTCTCTCTCTCTTTCAGTTTTTTTAAACACTACCTAATTCCGAATTTGAACTGCGGTTCACGCGTTGTCTTGTGCTTTTGAAGTAATCATTTAGCTGTAACCAGATGTTGACAACGATCGTAATTCTGCTTCGTGATTGATCCAGTTCCACAAAACGAGATTACTGTGCGTAGAATTAACTCTAATTTCTATTGTACGCCTCTCGTATGTGAGTGGAGGTTCGAAGTCTCCAAAGTCCTTAACAGCATTAGCAAGAAATTGCAGTCAGAAACCAGAGACCCACTGGTCGATTTTAGCAAGTGATGTTGTACTTTGTGGGGACATTTTCTACTCTTTTTATGTTGTAGATTGATTGATTGATTAATTTATTTGTTTTACGGCATATCAACACCTTATGGGTCATTTAATGTTGAAATTTAATTTTCTTAGGAGATTTGAAGAAATAAATATGATATACGTTATTCTACTTTAACAACTGAATACATGGTAGATGATACTCAGATTTTGTGAATATAAATGTTTGTGTGGACATAAGTATTAGAGGCGTGTGTATTTCTTGTTGTAGTTTTGATAAAGTTATATTTTGGAATAGATTTTGATTCAATAAATTGTCAGATATTATATAGACTAATGCCATGAAAGTGTTCTACCATGTTGCTGATAAGACTTACTATCGAGGAAAGAGTAAATTGTTGTGTCGTCAGCGTAAATACCAAGTTAAGAGTTGATGTCATCAGGAAGATCATTAATGAAAATTTAAAATAGAGTAGGACTAAAGATGGAGCTCTGGCGGGTTAGGGTTAGGGTTAGGTAACCCTAACCCTAACCTGCTTTAGTACGAAATGATATGGACGTGTGGCCGTTCAAGATAACTCTGATTTCACGATTTGAAAGTAAAGGGTAGATCACTTCAAAAAAGGTCCCGGAGACATTTTAAATTTTCAGCCAGAATGCCAGACCCTTTCAAAGGCTTTCGAGATGTCCAATGCAGCAACCCCGGCTTCACCGTTTTTTTTATAACACATGATAAACTCTTTCCACCAATATCGTCAGTACATACGCAGTTAATTCGGAGAAATAAAAGCAATATTGCTGGTCTGAGAAAAGACCCTGAGATCAGAGATGATGAACCAATATGGCATTGATTAAGGCCTCTAAGAGTTTCCCAACAAAAGATAGAAGGTTAACAGGCCCATAGTTTACCAGAGTTGTTAAAACTGAAAAAGCAGATGATAACTTCCAGCAAGCAGGAAAGCAATTGGCAACGATGAATTTATTATACAGTTGAGAGAGAACAGGAGACAGTTCTGGAGCACATTTCTTAATGATTATTAGAGGGATACCATCGGGTCCACATGCTTTGGGGGCATTTAGGTTAAAGATCATAGCAGAAACACAGGAAAACGTTATATGCATATCACTCAACAGTGACTCAGTTCTAGGAGGGAAGTTAGACAGGGATATATATATATATATATATATATATATATATATATATATATATATATATATATATATGTATGTATATATATATGTATGTATGTATGTATTATCCCTTTATTTTAATTTTATCATGTAGACAAAACCATTTTACTCACTACAAAGATGCAACTTGGTTTCAGTGCATTTCACCTGCACTTCGACGGGTGAGAATTGAAAATGGTTATGAAAAATCCTGCTTGTAGGCAAGCCGTCTGTGAAACGTCACTTCCTTTTTTCCATTTGTTTGAGAAGAAAAAAAAAAAGGTAACGGAGTGAAACAATAGGGCTTACTGATAGCAGTTTGGTGATGAATGGATTGGGTGTTTAATGTTGACTGGTCTGTGGAAATTTTCCTGCTGATAAACAACGGTCAAAAGTCCAGGCACATCATCTCACAAGTGTCCTAAGACTGAGAGGTAGGTGAGGAAAGATGGAGATAGTGAATAGTATTGCGTTTAAGTAGGTAAAAATTGTAGCGATGCTTCTAGTAGTAATTGGGAATGTTATTTTTCGTTTACTATAAAAATTCTAGAGCTGAATTGCATGTATTTATGTTGGGGTTATCACTACTGATTCTGTAATCAATGAACGTGTTTTGTGGATTAAAATTTAGAAGTGGTGATTGCCTCTAAAAAAATAATTATTTTTTTTATTTTGAAATATTCCTGGACCGTGTAGCGTGTAGAATAAGTATGGGTGTAAAAACGATTTATCTAAAAATATTACCAGTAATATATACGAAAGAAAAAAAAATTAAGAATCATAATTTAATTAGTGGAGAGGTACATAAGAAGGTAAGGAATATATCGAAAGAGTTGATTTATAATTTTAAAACGTTTATATTTATGGAATTAAGAATTTAACAAGATTGTAGTGTTAGATCCTTAGTATGTCTTCAGAAAACGGTTGTTTCATATCTTTGATTTAATAATTGGGTGTTATTCAAGAGTTCAATGATACATATTTTCTCCTGTGAGCATAAGAAGCAAGATTCGCTCAGATAATTGCAGATTCTGGCTTGTCTTAGGATTTTCTATTTAACCTTAGGTGTTTTTCCTTCTTCCTTGAGTTTCCAAAAATATTTCGAAAGTGATGTCTTATTTCGTTTGGCCATATTTGTAAAGGGGTTCATATGATTGTAATACCTATCCTTAAAGCGTCTGTTGGTGACCCCACGTACAGCCTAATAACTCCGGGGTTCTCATTTGATGAGATATAGCTAATGTACACAATGGATTTCGTTAAGCACCTGTTTAATAATGGACATTGATCGGGGATTCTACAATTACATAGCCTTTTTCCTGGGGTGTATTAGAACTTGTATTTAGGTTGTGTTTATTATCTCTATGAAGTTTCAGTATTCTATTGTAATGCGATTTATCTAGATTTCTAGAACAGCTATAACAAATTTTTAAGGTATTGCGGTTGAAGATCTGGCTTAATTTACTCTCCGTAGGGAAGCGCTTGTTAATTAGAATTAAGAATTTGCGTCAATTTGTTTACATTGCGCAGATCAGTACGAAAGTTTTAGTGATTGCGCAGGTCTGTATTGCCAACATTGTGTGAAAATTTTATGTGAATTGATTGGAGGGTTTTAGAAATATTAGAAAAAAGTTATCTCGATAATAATTTGGTACGCAGTGTATATATGTGTATGTGTGTGTGTGTAGGTGTGTGGGTGTGTATTATGTAAAATATTTTATACCACAGAATTTATATATTGTTTTAAAAATAATGGAATGCATTCTTCTTCTTTGAAAGGAAACTTTTTCTTCTAACACTTCTTCAGAACGATTCCTTGAAAATAAAACCAAAAAATACACTTTTTCAGTTTCACTGATTATTATGATTATTTTTTGCATATTTTTTTCATGAATCATTCTGAAGAAGTATTGGACCAAAAAGATTTCTTGTAAAGAAAAGGAATGCGTCTGACCGTTTTAAAACAATATATATATATATATATATATATATATATATATATATATATATATATATATATATATATATATATATATATTGTTTTAAAAAGGTCAGACGCATTCCTTTTCGTGCATATAATTCTATATTTCTGCATTTTTCCTTTTGTTTTCTAGTATATTTTTATTTGCCTGATCGCCGCTCTGTTTAAAGGGATTGCTATTCAAAAATCCTGGTCCCATGCGTTATTAGAAGGATCGATTGAGGCTTATTGAAGTCAGGAATTTCTTTGCGTGGGAAGCGTCCATTAGAGCGGACAGTTGCTTGTCAAACACACGAAACATATAGGGTTAATATGTGGGATGATATTTTCGAAAGTAAGGAATCGCAGGAGGTTGAGTTTCGGGGTGGGGGAAGACAAAAATATCCGTTGATGTCAATTGGAGTTTAGATCAGTGAGTCAGATCGTGAAAATAAAAGGCGGGGATGAGATATAGGTTGGTGAAATTTATGACATATAATCACTTGGGTTATTTAATGTCGAAATTATGGAAATGTTCAGTCACCCAAGGGAGGAAAGATTATGAGAAATCGTAACGCATCATGGCAGACATTGATACGTGCATGTTGCATAAATAGGCATATATATATATATATATATATATATGTGTGTGTGTGTGTGTGAGAGAGAGAGAGAGAGACAGAGAGAGAACATGACTATTTCATTTATATCTGTTATTAAATACGGTTGAGAAGTAATAGTTTGTTAATTTTTATGTAGTTTTCTCGTAAGCGTTAGAACTAACGCTGAAAAATGATAACAATTTCTGTATAGTTTAGACCCAATGATTCATTCACTTGGAGAGAAACAAAGAGAAACTACACGTAATCATTAACGAAATATTCGTTGTCTGTCGATAACACACAGACACACACGAACAGACAGACATCTGTCTTCTCATGTTGTCCTTTGTCTTTACAAGAGCCAGATCAGACCGACAATGGAATATAGTTATCATAATTGGCCGGGAGTTGCCCAGTTCTCACTTCCCAGTCTCAATAGACTTCAAAAGCGTCTACGGGTGTTTTTGGGGAATAAATTATTTTCTATCCTCCAACCTCTCTCTCACATGCAGTATATGGAGAGTCTCTCACTGCTCTAACGCTACTACCTTAGAAAATTCTCGAACGAATTACAATCATTAATTACGCCAGGTCTAACCTTCACGGCTAGGACCGATCATACCACTTACATTGTATCAAACCACCCACATTTGCATCCTCTCCAAAACCTCCCCTTTGCTTACAAGCTAGGTTTCTTTAAGAAAGCTTACATGCTGTATAAGTCTGGATATAAATCTAGCGTGAAGACTCAGAAAGCAGGGTACTTTCTATACAGTTTGTCCTTAATAAATTCGTTTCTCTTTTAATTAAAACCCTATTCTTTAAGTCAAAATTATGATCAAGCTTATTAAGATGAACGACTAATGGATTGGGTGGGTTATTTAATAAAAATCACTTTTATGTTCAGATAACATTTTTCCATTTTGCGTAGTCTCATCTATCGTATTAAAGCAAAAATGAGTGGCCGTAACTATGCACAAGTAGACGTTTTCAAAAATCTTTGCTCGACTTAAAAAAACAAACTCTTATTTGAAACAGCAAGATTGCGAATACACTCAGCACAGTAGATAATCGAACACAAATTAGGCAGGAATTGATAATTATTTACAAAAGATATTTGATATGTGAGGAATATTTGTTCTTTGGGAATCAGCATAATTGAACGTCTTTTGTCTCAAAGACAGGAAATTCACTGAAATTGATTAAAAAATAATAATAAAAGGAACACACAAGATCTGTCATGTTTTGATAACATTCATTAATGTTACAACAAAGGCCTAACTATTTTATAAATTATGTACTTTTAAAAAATTTTTTTCCGCTTGAAAATGGAGAGATTATTTACCTGACCCACCTCGTAAATGAGGATGTGACACAAGATCGTTTTTAATGTGGGGTGCCTATAAACATAAGTATGTATATAGGCCAAGGACAATAATTTTCGAGACCACACGACCATTGTCCTGCTGGCATCGATATTATACGAACCCAACCTTATTGCAATGAGGTAGGTGTTGACACAGAGTTGGAGTTCCCGGGAATCGGACACCTTCTCCTATCTAAAATAAGGAGGGAACAGATACTACGTATTCTACTTTGCCAAAAGTCTTGGAAAATACAAGAGATAATTCCCATGCTGTGAGGTTGTTGTTTCATATTCCTCTGTTTTCTGGCACATGTCTAAAATTATCAGATAAAGATTGTTCATATTTTGATTTTTAAAAAAAAAATATTTCTCTCTTCATTCTTAATGAAAGACAATATTTATTTTTCCAGAGTTTATTAATACAGACAAATATAATAACGTCATATCAAACAAAAAAGTTTGATAGATTAATGAAGAGCTTAAAACGGGTAAATCTAGTTAGTGCCTTTCGTCCAAAATTCGAAAACAACTTTTAAAATGGAAATTAGGAGGAAAACACGCAATCCGATTCATTTCCTTTAATTTTTAAATATTTAATTTTTCACAACATTAAATGTTGTGAAAAATTAAATATTTAGGGAAATATATGTACGACATTGAGATTTTAATGGATAATTCTCTGCAATGTTTTCCTATTGTGGTGATCACTTACATGTGCCACACCTCCGCTTTCTTTAATGTCATTGGTTCATAAATATATGATACTTATTATATGACAATTTTGCCATCGCACGTAATTTCCTGACCAATCGCGTATTTTAGTATCTTTCTATATTTTTGGCGCGAAGCTCACTGGAGCCTATGAGTAACTATAAAAACCCTCTCGCTGTTAGCCAACAGTCAGTAGCAGTTCAATTCTTGGAGAATACGGCACGGCGCATATTCTTGTGACATTTTAATTCTTAATTATTACTAATTCGAGTAATCATACTAATTCCTATTGATATCACTCATGAACATTACATCTTTCTACACTGGTAACACACTGTGGAATTATTCTTTATTTAGCTAAGACATCAATTGAACTTTGTAGTTAAATAACATTCAATATTGTACTCAACATTAATTAGCTAAACTTACCCTTTTTATTACGGAAAAAGGGAAGCAACTTTCTTTATACTATTGTTGATTTTTGTATATCATTGTTAATACAATATTTTATTAATGTTCACTGAGCTTGATTATTTTTCTCTCGTGTATGTTGTACATGATTCATGTGGGGTGTTGTTTTACAAGAACACAGCTTTCCTTCTTGATTATATTCACGGTGACCCTAGCCAACAATCCTTACAGCACCACTACCCTACCTTTGCTTGAACGTTTATATATATGTCGGAGTTATCTGCTCCTTAATTTCGTAATTTATGAAACCGCCACTTGGGGACGTTCTCCATATGCTATATAAACTCGGCGATACCTTGCCTCGTTCTCTTTTCTTCTCATTTTTCAGCTGATACGACACGATGTAAATCTCTCGTGAAGATTTGCATTTTCCCCTTTGCGGAGAAGCGGGGCGCTACGCGTTACCTTCGGGAAACACGCATTAATATTACACACACACATACGTATGAACATTCACAATCACTTACACATACTTTGACCACAAACTTTCTACGTTCATTTATTCACACAAATTATCGCTTTTGTCAATACACATATCTCTGTTTGTGGATATATATATATATATATATATATATATATATATATATATATATATATATATATATATATATACATATATATATATATATATATATACTGATCTTTGTTGTTGTCTTCCCATTTTCCTTTCACATTTCTTTAGGTGGACTCGTACATACTTCGAGTCCTCCATGTTTGTAGTGAGCTATTTCAGGAGACACACATGATTGTCTCACAACGCGTACAAACAGTCCACTATATATATATATATATATATATATATATATATATATATATATATATATATATATCATAAATATATAAATATATATATATCATAAATAAGTAATTTATACAAAGAATTAATTAGCAATGTCAATGAGATTAATGGCGAAATCACTTCGTTAACAAGACTTAATGAGACACTAACTTACTATCAATTCCTTCAATAATACAATCCTTATATTTGAGTTGTTGAATATTTGAGTTGTTGTCAGATGGAATTGACGAGCCAAGTACTTTTGACAATTTAAAATTTTCATATTCAGGGCGCAATTAATATAAATATAATATGACTGTCAATAAATAGTGTATTTTAAAAAGCATCTTTTGATCTACACTACACATATTTCATCTTCGTGTTTTGCCTGTATATGGAAAAACTGCGCCCCGCACCTAAGTGGTTGATCTCCCCAGTAACCCTGACGGACACGCTTCTATTCTAGATCTCTTTTTTACTTTATATCCCTGACTCTTGTTGTACTACGCAGCTCTGACCTCCTGGCTACTCAGATCATGAGGTAGTGTCTGTAAATATCCGCTCTCCCACCAGAACCCCCTAGCAACAAAATATCCTTGTTATCAACGAGCAGCTTCGAACTCGTTCTATAATTTCCTTCGTGACGTCCCACGGGAAGAAGTTTTTAATCATCCTGTTAAAAAATGCGCATCTGAGGTCTCCTCCTGGGTGAAAGCCAGTATCGATGCTTTCATTCCAGCAAGGAAATACCAAATTAAACTGCGTTCATCTTGGTTCTCACCTGCATTCTCGGCCGCTATAGCCCACAGGAATAACTTCTGGCTGTCCCAGAGCTACACGTCTGATTGCAACAGACGTTACTTTGTCTCTGTCCTTATCAAGTGCAAGTGTGTCCTCAATAAAGCGAAGTTACTGTTTGCTGATAGAATGAAACCACGTATAGCATCTCGCAAGTTCGGTTTTAGAGATTATTGACGGCTCTGCAAGATTGTGCTGAACAACTGCAAATCCTGACATCTACAGCAGATAAGGTGGAATGCTTTGCTCGGAAACTCTCTTCCGACTCATCTGGAGTACATACACCTGTTTCCTTTAGAACTGAGGCTCTACTGAGTGATATGCGCATAACCCCGTCACTGGTCTCGAACATCATTTCTAAATTAGACTCCCATAATGGAGGTGACGGATTACCAGCCATCATCCTAAATAAATGTTCACTCGAGCTGGCCCCAGTTCACTCCAAAGTCTACAACTATTGCCTAGCTGCTTCCTGCTTTCTAGCTTGTTGGAAGTCCTCCTCTGTAGTGCTTGTTTTTAAGAACTCTGGGGAACTTTCTGACTCCTCTAATTATCGCTCTATAAGTCTCCTACCGCTTTTCGGCAAAGTATTCGAGTTTAATCAATGCTGAAGTGGTTACTCTCTGACAAACAATATGGATTCTGTTTTACTCGGTCTACTGCTGACATGCTTACGGCCATTACTGAATATGTAGATCAAGCTCTTGCTAATAATGGCGAAGCTCGAGCTGTGACTCTAGATATTTCAAAGGCGTTTGACAGGGCTTGGCGTGCTGGTCTGAACGGGCTTGCTTCCAGATCCTTTCACACAAAATACGGGTGTCTCCCAAGGCTCTATCCTGGGTCCTACGCTGTTTCTGATCTTCATCAATGATCATCCTGATGTCATCAATTCCCAAGTAGGCATTTATGAAGATGACACTACCATTTACTTCTGTCTCAATAGCAAGTCTGAGCTGACAAAATTAACCTGCCCGCCTCTATTGAAAAGGACCTCCAGTCAGTGGTTAACTGCGGCAGAAAATACCTTGTAAATTGTAATGCCTCCAAAACAAAACTAAAATTTATTCCCTGTTTTTAGCTTCAGAAACATGTAGTCGTGTTATATTCAAGTCGTATAAGACACAAGAAAATATGTGTAACGTTTTATGGCAGTCCATTGTGTAAATCTCTGTTTCAGGTTGTAGGATGATTATGTTTTTAAATTAATACGAATTCTATGCAAGAAATATTCCCAGTTTGCATTTCTCTATAAAGATAAATAAAATAAATAAATTATAACATATGTGTACTGTGAAGCCATTTGTTGTGGAATTGTGACAAGTTTTGTGACGGTGTAATCCACTCGTCTATCGTTCACTGCAGCTGTGATGACATCCAAGGTTGATTGTATTTGCGTATACACCCAACTCCCTGAGCGCACATTTTTGTCTTCTTGGTCGTGATCGCTGTCAACAAAAAATGAAGACAATTGTTTTTTCACGGTTGAGAGTTCACAACAATACGATTTCTCACTTGGCTGTTCTTTTCTTTAAGCTGAACTGCTATCTCCCTAACTTCCGCTGGTTCCTTCCTCACTAGCCTCTCAGCTCGACGACTCCTGATTTCTCACTACAGATCCTTCTGCCACTGGCCGCTGGGCATTTACTTACCCACTTCCTTACTAGGTCCCTGTTGATTCTTCTCGCATGCCCGCTGGGCAGATACTAACTGACTGGTCACCAGCCTACCTCTCATCACGGCTGGGTCCTTTTCTCTTCGACTTCCTACCTTTCTCTGCTTATATGGATAATCGGTGGGGCCCTATCCGTCCATACACTTGTGTTCCGGGAATTTTTAGACCTCCCTAAAGACACATGGGTGGTCAAATTTTCAAAGGATTGCCTTTATGACTATCTAAAATCATTGATAAAGTTTTCATGTTTCCCAATTCAAAGGCAGAATGCCCAAAACACTGACACTTATGTTCACTCAAAGATGGACTGGAGAAAAATTTCCTACGGAACTCAGATAACTAAGCGAAAGAAAAAAAGAAATCTATCTACTTATATTCTAAAGATATGTGAAATATGAGAAATCATATTGTTAGACTACAATAAGCAATGTGAAAGTGGTGGAAGGAGAGAGGGTCTTACTTTTAATATTTGCCAACGGGAAAACGTGCAGGTCGGTAGTGTCCTTTATATTTAAGGTAAGTGAGACTATGTGGTTTTCTCTCTATGCTTGCCGATGTGGGTATAGGGATACCTGTTTTCTCTGCGGCCTACATAGCACTTGGTGTCTTGCCTCCGGGTGGAATAAATAGCTATTGGCCTGGGCAGACACGGCTTGCCTCAGGTCGGAATAAACAACTGACTCTCAACCCTATAAAATGATATCACTTACCGGCCGTCATGTAGCTTCGTCTCAGCCAAAAGGAGATAATCTTTCTTTGGATTTTTAGAAAGTAGATATAACAGTCTTTATATAAAGCTTACATATGTTATTTTCAATTGTAACTATTATTGAATTTCTAGGTAGTATTATGCGCCTCGTTTTATGAAGACTATATTTTTTTTTTTAGTATTATGCATATTATGAGCTTTTTGTTAATATCAGGTTGGTGCAAAAATAATGACGTAATAATGTCGTTTTTTGACGTTAAAAATACGTCAAAAACGACATTATTACGTCATTATTTTTGCACCAACCTGATATAAAATAATGAAGATATTGGAGAAGTTGAAAGTATTTTCAGTGTAATCTCTTAATCATAAAAATACCGTGGGCTACTAGTATATATATATATATATATATATATATATATATATATATATATATATATATAATCTTCGGAAGATTTCAAAAATGAACTTAGTAAAAGTTCACAAAGAAATCGGCCGAAGATTGGATGAAAAAAAATCTATGAAACTCGAAATAAGGATGCATATAAGTTTTATACTATTTTATTCTCTTGCTACTAATAATAATCGCACTCACAAACACATTCATACACATAAACGCACTTACACACATGCAAACACACATTGTATATTTACAAGTGAATCATACTTTCTTGCTACCAATAATAATCACACACACACATGCACACACACACACAAATACACGTTCACACACAAACATACAAATACACACACACACAAACACAATCAAGGGCACACAAATAGACATATTGTATATTTGTATATTTATAAGTTAAATGAACTATTTTATTCTTTTAATACTAATCTCACACAAACACGCATGCACACACATGCATGCGCACACACTAATACACACAAACACCCGCAAACACAGACATAGACACACGCAAACACTCGCATTTTATATTTACAAAGATATCTGAGTTGTATGTATATTTCTATGAACGTGTGACAGCAGCACTTAGCAAAGTGACAGATAAGATTAAGTGGTTATTAGATTTGTTTATAGATTGAATCTTTCATCAGACCTCATAGTGACTGTCAACTTTAATACGTAACCACTTTTGTGCGCAAATAATATTTGTTATTGGTCGACCACGCGCCTCTCGACTGACTATAGACGTGTAAAATTATTAAGCTAGAATAAATCTTTACAATCGCTATTCTTTCATCTTTCTCCGGTTATTTTTTAATATCAGGAGGTATGCGATCATAGTCCTCTACATATTCTGTTTTATTATTATCTTTGAATTGATGATTTGAAAGGTAGAGTGTTTTCCCGATGCCTTATCCACAGTATTGAAGACAGAGACGTTTTCCTTTTAGATTGGCTGCTACCCAACGTTAAATATACAAGTTTGCTATTTAATCCATAGGAGAAAGTAGAAAAAGCCGATTCATATTCTCATCTTTATATATCTTCTCTTTTCTTTCCGACTTGTATTTTGTTGACTCTTATATATATATATATATATATATATATATATATATATATATATATATATCCTTGTGCAGGTATGCAGAAAATAGAAAAGAACACGTTGGGTGCATAATCCGGGGTTCCTTAGTATTTTTGTTTTTATTTTTAAAAAACAGTGCTCCATACAGAAGTAGAGCTTATATTATAATAATATTTTTTGTTTAAAAATATGATTCCTTCGCTACATAAGAGTTCACATGTTTCAAAAACGTGAGCCGAAATCATCCAAATAATTAATAAAATTAAGTTGGATTGAGGTGTTTAGTCACGTTTCATCTTCAAGCGAAATTTTAGGAATAAGCTTATGTAGCGAAGGAATCATATTTTTAAACAAAAAATATTATTATAATATATATATATATATATATATATATATGTGTGTGTGTGTGTGTGTGTGTGTGTGTGTTGCATTTAATGAGAGTTTTTCCTCAGCGGTAAATTGAACGGGAATTTTGTCTTGACGCTTTTCCAAGAAATTTGATATTGGTACTTATAGCAAGTTAAAACTTTATAAACCTGCATTTTAATTTGCCTCATTCAATTGTGTGTCTAATATTGTGTATTTAGGCAGCAAATTATCTTTTAGCCGTGTCTGATTGTACCTGGGAATTAAAAGTGATTCTCACTGTTACAGTGCATTTCTTGCCTTATTTAATTGTAATATACGGAAAAATAGTCGTGAATATCAAAGGATTATGATCAAAATAAGCAGACATAACGTTTGTAATTTATCAAATCTATATATATATATATATATATATATATATATATATATATATATATATATATCGATTTGATAAATTACAAACAAATTATATATATATATTTATTAAAGACATTTTTTATGTTTAACGTTCTTTTTATAGATACAAATATTTAAGTAAATGCTCTGTTTATAATAAACTGTATTAAATGACATTTACCGGCCTGAATGTCCGAGAAATTTTCATAGAAAATATTCGTAGTTGATAGTAGTCATCAGAACATATAAGTTATTACTTGATATGAATTCTTTCGTCTTTTATGTGCTTTTTTTTTACATTTAGGTAGATAGGCTCACCTATCGTCCGGTATGCACCCCTTCCATATCTATTGAACAGGAGTAGAAGGTTCATCCGTTGTTCCCTGTTCAGGATATAGTTTATCGGTTCTCTTTCCCTCTTCTATCAGAGGCACAATGATTTAGTTGTCTTAACTTTTTGGGGATCAGATTAACCAGTGCTTGTAACTTTCCATTGTGAGGGTACCGGGTTAGCATTTTGGTTGCTGCCTCCGATTGTTCGTTAGGGGCTCGAACTCTTTGGTAGCACTTAGAGTGGCTGCTCTGATCAACAGTCGCATAATATCAACGTATTTGTAGTGCCAATTCGTGCATGAGTAGGTGTCCCTGTACGTATTTTCGGTGGGCAACTCCGAGGCCATCCTATGCTCTATTCTCAGCCAAGTTCTGGCTACTTTGTATTGCCATGGGCGACAGATAGTGACAGTTATGGTGGTCTTTTCTCTCTCTCGTCAAAATGAATCTCATGGAAAACCCAACAAAAAGAAATACAACTAAATCAGTATACTACTCCCTTCAACCTTTATTTCTCTAATATTTGCAGTATCCGCTCCAACTTCTGCAGCGTAGAATTTTTTTCTCTTGGAACGGTCGCCAGATATCTTTGCCCTTTGTGAAACCAGTTTAAATTCTTCCATTGCTACCAATGAATTCTTTGTTCCAGCCTCTCTTCCCCTTTGCCGAAAAGATTCCAGCATTCAAATGCTTGGCCGTGGTGTTTACATCTGGTATAATCTTCTGATGGCCAGGGAATTATCTCTCAAGACCCCAAATTTTTTATGTACTTCCATCTTTCGTTACTAAACTCTGTTAGCTATCTCGTTTACCTTTATCGGGTTTCGATCCTAGCTAGAGGCAACTGGACGTCTAGTCACACTGATGAGCTGTGATACAGCGAAACAGTCTGTTGATGATAATATATATATATATATATATATATATATATGTTGTGGATCCTGGGTTGAAATCCGGTACCAAAAAATAAGAAACGCCAGGAAGGAATATAGGGAAATAATGTATTAATGTTAATAATACAAACTGGTAAAGCAGGTTAGTGGTTCCAGGAATACGTGTTAGTAGCAAAATATATATATACAGTCTTTGGTATTGAAGTATCGCTGTATGACTTCTTACTGAGTCTACTCCGGTCTTGTTCCCCGGGTATTCACTGGCAGTAGTATAAGTATACACTGGGTGAGTCCATTTGTATAAAAAAGGGTGGGCCCCTCAACACCCCCTCCTTAGATCCCTTTGGCGGGGGAGTTAATATTTTTTTCTCTTATGGTCGATAATCAGAGGTTCGGTAAATTTTCTCTTTCTGTTTGACCTTCTAGTTTCTGTGTCTTCCTGTGGTCTTTGAATCTCAAAAGCTTCAAAGATTGCATCCATTGAATCGTCATTTTCAGCGGGTGACGAGCTTGTCTCTTCAACCCGTCTTTTTTTGTATTTTGTCAATTCTGTGGGTAAATTTTTCGCCTTGTTATGTGTACATCACATTTACTAGTCCGTTAATTATTATGCCAGATTCCCAGTAAGCCATATTGTTCCTGAACATCCTAAAGCAAACCCGTTCTCCAGGATTGAATGATCTCTTGGGTACTATAAGTGTATGCTGGTGTTTATTCTTGTTAGGCAATAATTTATCAAACACAGACCATATTTTCCGGGCAAACATCACTTCCGCTGGTGAAAGTCTAGATGGTGTATTCCCGTTAGGTGTTATTCTGTATACTTGGAGAAACTGTTGAATAGCTTTTTCTGTCGGTACATCCCCTGCTTTTTTAGAGCTCTCTTTAGTGTGTCTACGGATCTTTCAGCCTGCCGGTTAGACCATGGGTGATACGGAGCTATCTTAATGTGCTTTACTTGGTACGTCTCACAGAATTCTTTAAATTCGCTGGAGGTAAATTGTGTGCTGTTATCAGTTACCAAGCAATCTACGACACCGAATCTCGTGAATAATTCATGTAGGCAGTTTATAGTATTCTCCATCGTCGGGTGTTTGAATCTGAAGACTTCTGGCCATTTACTGAAACTATCTACCGTTATTAAGTAGTAGTAACCCTCTATAGGTCCCGCATAATCCACATGTATTCTGGATCAGGGTCTGTGCACTTTAGGCCATGGTGTCTGTATAGAAGGTGGTGCTTTTGCCGCAGCAGCACAGCCTTTACATCTTTCCACCATTTGCGTAATATCATTGTCCATGTTAGGCCAGTAGACGAAACTTCTCATAAGTGCTTTCATCCGGTTTTTTCCTGGATGTCCTAAGTGAAAATCCTTAAAAATCCGCCTTTGTAATGATTTTGGTATCACTACTCTTTCGTTATATAACAATATGTGGTCACAAATTGCGAAGCTGTCTGCTAAATTCATTTCCTTTTCTTCTATTTTTTTCTTGATATTCTGAATAAATTCATCCTTTTCCGTTTCTCTTCTTATCTCTAGCCGGGTCACAGGTAGTTCCTTTACTGTGTTGCATAGCACTTTATTGATTTCATCTTCGGCTTGCAACGCCGCTATTACTGAATCTTCCAGCGGTTCGCATTTTGCAGGTATTAATCGCGATAGTCCATCAGCATGCCCAATTTTCTTCGATGGTAAAACTCAAGTTTGAAATTGCAGTTCAGTAACATAGTTCCCCATCTTAGGAGTCTGTTTTCTGTATAGATTTGTAGTCCTTTTCTTGATCCAAAAATCGTAAGAAGAGGTTTGTGGTCCGTTTGAAGTGTAAACTCTCTCCCACACACACACACACACACACACACACATATATATATATATATATATATATATATATATATATATATATATATATATATATATATATATATATCTGTGGAACCGAGTTATGGCGAATACAATGCCTAGTGCTTCCTTTTCAATCTGCGAGTAGTTCCTCTCCGCAGGTAATAATGATCTCGATGCGTGAGCTATGGGTTTCTTTGTGCCATCACACATCTTGTGTAGAATGCAAACTCCTACTCCGTGAGAGCTCGCGTCACTCGCGATAATAATTTCTAGTTTTGAATCGAAATGAGTTAGTGCTAGTTCCAACGTTAATTTTTGTATTATCTCCTTAAATATTTCCTAACATTCTTCTGTCCAATTCCATTTATTCTCTTTTTTTAGTAATTCGTTGAGGGGGGGGGGGCTCAATCTGTGCATATTTTCGATGAATTCGCTGTAGTAATTTTCTAGGCCAAGAAAAATGTCCTGTCTGGGCCCGACTTTCTACCATTTTCATTAATTATATGCCCTAAGTATTTGATTTCATTTAAGAAAAAAATCACATTTTTTTCCTTTTACTTTAAACCCAAAGTCCTGAAGTCTTTTGAAAACTTCCTTTATGTGCGATGCATGCTCTTCAACATTGTCGCTTTTAATTAGGATGTCGTTCAAGTACGCGGTCGTTTCTGGCCCGTGAGCATTGTATCCATCGTTTGCTGAAAAATTTCCTGTGCAACTTTTAATCCAAATGGTAGTCTGTTGAACTTGTACAGCCCTTTGTGCGTAATAAATGCATAGAATTTTCGTACTCTCTTCTTGTACTGGGATCTGCAGATGAGCCTCACTTAAATCTATTTTGGAAAATATCTTTCCGCCGTTAAGCTTGGTGAATATTTCCTCCGGGCTTTGTAAAGGGTAATGGTGGTCTTTTATAGCCTTGTTTAAACCCGTCGAGATATCTGCGCATACACGGATTTCCCCTGATTTCTTTTTTACATAGACTACTGGTGCTGCCCATTCACTAAACTCGATTTTTGACAGGATCCCAGTTTGTTCAAGTCTCTCTAATTCTTTGTCGATTTTTTTCTATAGTGGCAAACGGTACGTTTCTCCTCTTTTAAAATACTGGTTGGACGTTTTCTTTTAATTCAATTCTAGCTGTAAATTTGTTACACCGACCCAACCCGCTCGAAAATACTTCTGAAAATTGATTATGTAATTCTTCCTTTAGTTTTAAAACTTCTGATGATTCGCACTTTATCTTTTTACAAAAAGAACTGATAGGTAAATCCCATACGTCGAACTTCTGCATCCAGTCCGGGCCCATATTTTGAATATTTTGAGTTTTCTTGTTTTCCCGTGAAATTTTACATTTAGGATTACTTCTCCTTCGAATTTTATACACTTTCTTGTAACAGACTTAGCAATTTTCTGTGTATGTAACATTGTTGGTCCATTAGGCTTTCTCCATGTTTGTAGGTTAATTATCGTCAGCTCTGAACCTGTCAAGTTGCAATTTTATCTTTTTATTTAAGATTTCAAGTTCCACATATTTCCTTATGTTAGTATTGTTTTCGTCATGCATTCTAGTAGCTCTTATCCTACTAGTAAATTTTCTGTTCCTACATTGGGATGCATTGTGACCCATTTTTCCACATGCGAGACAGTTTTTATATTTAAAACGACAATCCTTATTCCAGTGTAGTCACCCACATCGATAATATGCAGAGGACGGGTAGGCTTATATTTACTTTGATTTTCGTCATTATTTGCCCTGTACGTTGTACTTTTTTCATTATTATAGAATTTTTGTTTTCTTTCCGAGGAGGGTGAAAAACGTAAACTTTTGTTTAACTTACGTATATGTGATACTCCTGACACCTCAATATCCTTCGAGTCTTTCTTTATGCTCAGGCATTTTTAGCAGTCTTCCGATAGTTTTTGTAGTGTTAATCCAGGTTCATTTTGCAGTTTTGAAAGCATTCTTTTGCGCATTTCGCTATCCTTTGCTGAGACTAACCCTTGTACAAAAATAAGACACTTGAAATTGTCTGGAGTTAATTCTTCCAACTTGAAATCGTCACAATGTTTATTCACGATTGCGGCGAACGTGGAATAGTCCTCATTTTCATCCTTTACAAGGTTAAGACATTTCCACCTTTTTTGAAAAAGTGACGTTTTCGGGCTAAAAAGTTCCGTCAGGCATGTAACTGCTTCCTCAAACGTTAACTCATTTGTCTTCTTTGGCAAAATGTAATCTAAAAATTTTGTGTATTCTTCCGTTCCTAATTTTCTGAGTAATAGTCGTAGCTTTTTTACTTCTGTCCAGTTTTGACAATCGATGTTGAAGATGTCTTCATGACGTCTGAAAAGGTCCCCAAAATTTTTATCCTCTTCTAGGGAATATTTGAATATTTCTATCGTGTTCCATTCTCCGTCTGGAGAAAAAGTCGCCTCTTTTTCAATATTTTGTTGTTGTGTATTACTCGCTACTTTTACAATTCGCTCCTGGAGTTGTAATTGTCTTTCTTCATTTTGCATTTGTCTTTCATGATTTTCCTTCTGCGTTTGTAGTAATATTTTTCCATTCTTTCTTGGAATTGGAATTGTTGTTCATTTTGGTGTTTAACAAGTTCTACTAAAATACTTTTAAAATCCTCCATGGTAAGAGTCTTACGAAAAAACTCGACTTTCCGTATTTTAATCCTCGTAACACTTTGTTACCCAGTTGTTGTGGATACTGGCAAAACGGCAATTTTCTCTTTTGAGTCTCCGAGAAATGCAAATTCTCGTTGCCCAAGCTGTTGTGGTGAGAAGAGAGAATGTTTTTCTTTCTGTGTAGGTCCCAATTCCTCGTCACCAAGTTGTGGTCGGCAAGGGAGAATTTTTCTTTGTACTCTTCGAATTTCCTCGTCGCAAAAGTTGTTGTGGTTGACGAGAGAAATTTTTTTTCTTCTTCCGTGTGAGTTCGATATCCTCGTCGCCAAGTTGTTGTGGATTCCGGGTTGAAATCCGGTACCAATAAATAACAAACGCCAGGAATGAATATATGAAAATAATGTATTAATGTAATAATACAAACTGGTAAAACAGGTTAGTAGTTCGAGGAATACGGGTTAGTAGCAAAATATATATACAGTCTTTGGTATTGAAGTATCGCTGTATGACTTCTTACTGAGTCTACGTGCTCGCTCACTGTGACTCCTACAACGCTGTTACCTCACCCTCACTCTTCCGGTTACCTACAACCTTTTACTCTGTCACTCTCGACTCGACTCCGGTCTTGCTCCCCGTGTATTCACTGGCTGTAGTATAAGTATACACTGGGTGAGTCCATTTGTATAAAAAAGGGTAGACCCCTCAACAATATATATATTTACACACACGCACACACACACACACACACACACACATATATATATATATATATATTGTGTGTATTTAAGCAGCATCTTTTCATTGATATTATAGACAAGTGTTGTCTATTTTATGTAAATTTTTTCGTAACATCTGATAGTTCAGCGATAGTGTTATTAAACTTATCAGATGTTACGAAAAAATTTTACATAAAATAAATAGACAACACTTGTCTATAATATTTAATGAAACATGTATCAATATATATATATATATATATATATATGTGTGCGTATATATATATATATTATTTACAATATTCGGACTATTGTCCTCATCTTTTTCGCCATATTTATCACGTTTCGGCCGTTGTACGCTCCGGCCTTCTTCAGGTGTTTGGAATATCAAACTTAACCCTTTATTTCGCTCACTGGGGTAGACTGTTCTAGTTTCACGTGACATGTTTGATGGATGTCAGTTATCAGTTATCTCCTTCTAATTTCCCTCTGAAAGTTCTCCACTGCCTTAACCTGGTATTGAACTCACACTCTTTGGGTCCTCTCACTGGGTCTAACCAACGCCTTTATCCACTGTGCCATGTGTCCTTGATATATATATATATATATATTGCTTAACGTTAACCTAGTCCTGAGAAATATGAGAAGACATCTAAAAACAGATGAAACATGAAATAAATACATTATTCAAATTATAATATAAACTAAATTTTCATTTCAGTCTTTTATTAGATACCCACCCGATATAGATGCCCGGGTACATCGCCTCACTTCTGCATTCTAGCGCTTCAAAGGTTACTCAGTCTTCAAGAATGTAACCATTTCTCTGGTATTTTTCAATTTAAGCACAAATTACTTGATTCATTTTACAGTTTATTCACAAAATGTCCATTCATCTGATACAATTACAGTTTTTTGCATGTATAGGAAGCATTAATAGCCGCTTTTTTTTCCTTTTCAGGTAGACTTTGCATTAATGCAGGTGTAACCCCAGGGCTATATCCTTGGACATATGTAATTTCACAGATTAACGTTTTCTGCTGGGGCTGAAAGTGGAAATATCATATTGAATCGATTACTAAGTATGCTGCTAGGAAAGTATTAGGTTGGTGCAAAAATAATGACGTAATAATGTCATTTTTTGACGTATTTTTTAACGTTAAAAAAGCGACATTATTACGTCATTATTTTTGCACCAACCTAATAGTTTTGCTGTATCGTGCGAGACCATTTTTATAGCCAGAATCTATCTCACATATTTATGAGTTTACCATTCTTCCAAACTTTGAATATTGCTGCCACATCTGGTCTGGTGCGTCTGCCATATATTTAGAGATTCTTGATAAAATCCAAAGAAGAATTTGTTATATCATCGGTCTTGATATGGTATATCGGTCTCAGTCACTTTACCACCGCCGTGACGTAGCTTCTATGTGCCTGTTCTATAAATAGTTGCATGGTAATTGTTCTGGTGATATATATATATATATATATATATATATATATATATATATATATATATATATATATATATATATATACAGTGCGTTCTGCTTGATTATGCAAAGTAATGTTTTCATCTAACGTGTCAATAAATTCTGTTTTTTTCAGACTTTGTGCTTCTTGCCGATTTTTCAGCAATCTTATGGAAAATAATTTTTTATTCAATCTTTAAAAAATAAACTTCACTGTTTTTTGATTTGTTGCAAAATAACTAAGTTTAGGAACATATCTCACTGCTAGGGGCTGAGCATCCCCATATTTTTATTCAAAAAGACACTTTATTTTTCGATTTAAATACTAACATAAATGTTAATGTTGTTTTCAAACTAAGATAAAAGTTCATTAACCCTTTTTACAAATCTGATACAGCTGTGCAGCCTCGCGTCCATTACCATTCACGAGGCCGTATGTAAAAATCATATCTGCCTGTTCACGATATGAATATCCTGCCATTGTTAAACGGAACACTTCAACATTGAGGACCTATTAGCCATAAATGTACACGAATAACAAATGTAACTTAGTCTACATGGTAACATAGTGTCATCAACTATAAAATTTCTTTAAACTTAAAAACTAAAAAATGAAGGATTTACGGACATATGTTCATATGACCTTTTGTCTTTCTTTTGGTGTGAGAAATCCGTTTTTAAAATACTCTGTATATAAAAGTGAGCATTGAAGCTAACACTAGGAGAAGATAGTATGTTTCCTGCTAAACGCAATCGTCAGGCCATGCCATTGCGTTTGAAACAAACTGTCTGCCGTTAACGTTACAGATAAGCTCATTTAGCCTGACTCTCTTAGCCTAGAATTATTTTTCTGTTGTTGCCTGAACAGCAGAACGTCATTTACTGTGCGTGCCGCTTAAAATCTACAAATCCCTTATATAAATGAAGAATTAACATTTGTTTTCTTTTTGTGTTCATTCGTTTGCACGTGTTTACATTTTAAATGGCACACGTATTAGATGAGGTTTTGCTCTTTATGTAGCGACAAAAGGGAACGAACTTAGACTACATAGGGGATAGGCCCAGGGTAAAGGAGTTACCGTCGTCAGGCATAAACGAAAACAAATGTACTCATCTAAACCTTCGTATCATATATTTTAAGGTAATTTTTCTCTCGCCATTTTAGGGTAGCTTTGTACAAAAAAAAAACAAAAACAAACAAAAGACCATTTATCTGCTATAAAATATATGCAGGATGATACTCAGGACTGCAATATTTGATTATGATTGCCCTACTAGTATTTCTCAGAAGCTTGGATCACATTATATACGAGTTATATGAACAAAGATTTTTGGGGTCAAATTATGCATGAAGTAGATTTATATACATGTATATACGGTATATTGATTTTGCTGAAATGTTTTGTGTTAAATCTTTTATTTAAAATAAATGAAAAAAGAAACACCACTTTACAGTTTACTAATATTTTTAGTCAAATTTATTCTGTTTTTACATTGTGGCGTAATGGGAAATCAGAGAGTCGAGTTCAAATTCCAGTCGGGTTTGTTACATACACTTGCGCACAGATTCCCTTGGGAAATATATGAATCCATGTCTTATGGGTTGAATAGCAGGATAGACGGAGCTCTAAAGCCTTGGTTGGTAACCAGTCTACCGTAGAAAGAAAACGGTACTGCGAGAATATCTTCTGCCTAGTCAGTCATGAATCAAAAGAGACATGATCGCTCAAGCGTGTATCACGTATGGCATTTAACAGACTGACTATTGTTATCATGTTTGAATAGCAGGACAGAATGGGTTCTATAGCCTTGGTTGGCAACCAGTCTACCATAGAAAGAAATGGCAACCTACTGCGGGAAAATTTTCTGTCTAGTCAGTCATGAATAGAAAGAGACATGGTCGCCCAAGCATGTATCATGTATGGCACTTAACTGACTGACTGAATTTGAAACACCAGTTCACGTACAATCACGTAAGTTAAGCAACGTTGAGCCAGGTCAGTACCTAGATGGGTGATCGCTTGGGAATCAAAAGGTGTTATAAGGTTGGCTGTGCGAGTGGTTTAATGGATAATGGGTTGGAATTGTTAATCAGAAAGCCGAGTTCCAATTCCCGCTGAGCTCGTTATATTTACTTACACGCAAATACCATCGGGAAATGTATAAATCCATCTTTATAGGTTAATTAGTAAGACTTGTATCACTAAATCATTATTATATAAAAAAAACAACTTAAAATCTCTGGTTTTAAATAACTCACAAAAAACCGTAGAGAACGAATCAATCAATAAAATACTGATTTACATTCTCTGGAACATAAATATATAGAAACTACCCTGGTAAAAAGGTGGGGGATAAGTTTTTATATTGATTGTAATATAGAATTGATCTCCTACTTTATATCCACATTATAATTCCTTGTTTGTTGACAAGCCGTAGAAAATGAATGAATGAATCAATAAAATACTGATTAGCTACACAGGCATGTCTTTTAGATTTATTTACATTCTCTGGAATATAAATGTATAGAAACTACCGTGGCCACAAAATGAGGGATCCGTTTATATACGGATTTTAATATAGAATTGATCCCCCACTTTATACCCACATTATAATTGCTTGTTTGATTATAAAATTCTGATGAGGTATGAAACCATTTCTTCTCCCAAACTATGAGTTAATTAAAACTTGTAGCATTAAACCTAAAAAAAAAAAATCTTACAATCTAAAAAATTTTCTGGCTTTAAATAACCTGCAAAAGGTTGATAAGCCGCAAAAAATAAATCAATGACTGAGTAATATTTTTGAACATTTCGTTATTTCTTATTTGTTAAACATATCAACCCTATTCACTGAGAGCATAAAATATAAATATTAAGAACATTAATTTGATTAATAAATTATTAGATACGTTATTCTTTCATTCTATTTATCCGTGCAATATCTCATTCACATTCAATCTTGTATCGCTAAAAACAAGTCCCGCTTAAACATAAACTGTATATTGTGATATGTTTGTGGTTGTAGATGAGAGACTTTTGTAAAGATGAAATGTGTGAGTTGAAATTTATCAATAAAATAAAAAAAAATCATTAAAAAATTCATCCACCGAACGAACATTTTGTCATTGAAAAAATCTATTTTCTCTTGTTTTTAATATTTCGAGGCGTAGAATTCTCTCATGTAAAAGTTTAAGAAGACTCTTTCACAATTATATTTTCCTGAAATATCAACATGACAAATTCGAAACGAAATCATTTGTTTCAGATAAGCGCTTAGAATTTGACATAGCAAACGCCACTAAATCGAGTGAAAAACATTGTCAGTTTAAAGGTTTTCCTTAGTGCATCGCGAACGATTTTATTTGTTTCGAAATCTATTTTTTTAATGAATGAATAAATAGATTTTTTTGTGTTATTACCGTTATTTTCTAAATTCTGAAAACTATTTTATTTTTTATTTACGTCTAAAGGTAAATATGGCTTCTTTTAGCCCATTAGGCCGTAATAAAAGAATCGAACGTTTAATTTAAAATTGAAACGAGAAAAAGAAGAGAAAAAATGAAATTTAGTGAACCAGTGTTTGGGGAATAAACAGTAACTATGATGATGTTCAGTTTATTAGAATTAAATGCAATAAAATTGCATTATTCTGTGTTGAAATTGATCGTACGCTTGTTTTTGATTAGAGAGTCTGATAGGAACTATGGTTAAGTAGGACGAATGGAGGAGAAACAGGAACCCCAGGAGGATTGATGGCCAGGAAGATTAACGAAAAAAAACAAACAAACAAAAAAAACTAAAAACAAAAACAAACAGAAAACAATTGCAAATAATAACGGGAATAAATTTTATAAAAATATAGAACGTAAGAAAGTCTACAATTGTTAAATTTTGTCCAATCACGACAGGCTTTTAAACATTTATTGAATATGATTGGCATATCTGGTTTGATGCTCTTGCTATCTATTTAAATATTTTTGGTAAAATTTAATGAAGAATATGCAATATGATTATTCTTAACCTGGCATCTCGGTTTCAGTCACTTTCCCAGCATCACCAAGTAGCTTCCCTCTGCCTTTTCTATAAATGTTTTTGCTATCAAATGTGGTTATATTCGTATTTTCTCAATACAGCGGCAGTTGTTAATCTCACATATCGTATTCTGCCCACTCCCTTACTGCTTGGGTACTTATATAATCGATATGCTTTAATTAGGTAGTAATTTAAATATAATTACAATTTTCATGGTAATTCTTCTGATAAACTTTCCTATTTGGTACCTCGAAATGTCTCCTCATTTAAAAGTTGAAATGGCTACATGTAACCGTAAGTTCTATTCTAACAGTTTCTTCTCTCACAATTCTCGCTTGTAGAACACACTTCTGGCTTCTTGCTCTCCAGTCAAATTTGATCTTCAAAAATGTAAATGCAATGTCAATCGTTATCTTCTGTTTTCTTAATTCCTTTTCTTTTATTGTTCTCTATGCTTAATAATGCTTTTCTCAGATTCTTTCAAACTCAGTCTGGTGTCTTAGTCGCGTTATCGTCTTATTTGGGGTGAAATGATTAATAAAAAAACATCCGCATTTTTGTTAATTATAATTCTCATCTTAGTTTTGTGCCAAATTCACAAAGAATATATTAGGCTGGTGTAAAAATAATGTCGGTTTTTGACGTTAAAATATACGTCAATAACCGATATTATTTTTGCACCAACCTAATAGCACCCAGTGAGGAATAAACTCACTACATAGTGATTATACTAGAGAACATTTTACTAACCCTTACACGCAGTTGATCCACATGCAAATATACATTACAGTGTAAAAGTGTTCGACAAAGTTAAAATAAATTAATGTAAATGCATTTTTGCATCGCTTTTTCCACTGATCAAACATTGGCTCTACTGGAGTCAATTTAATATTTCATTATCATATTGTGTAGCAGCGGCTCTGAATGAGAGGGAAGATAAGAGACCATTTCCAGAAATGGTTTGTACAAATGCTTTCAGTTTTCCCTTTTCGCTTTTGTTGCGATTTTGTTAACGAGGAAAAAAGTCCCGCACCGAATACATAAATGTCTTTTCTGCAAAAATATTCATGTATTTATAATGTTTCAGAATACTCTCAATTTTTTCTGTCTAGCACGGATTATCTATGTATGTAGCTATGTATAATAATAATAATAATAATAATAATAATAATAATAATAATAATAATAATAATGATAATATGGAATTATCAAGCACATATACTAAAATATTGTGTCAGCCCAAAATGCAGATTATGTGATAAGTATCCAGAAACGATTGATCATCTTGTATCAGGTTGCACGATATTGGCACTCACTGAATATAAAATCCGGCATGACAGAGTAGGACAATATCTGCACTGGAAAATTTGCAACTTCTACGGGAAGGAAACTGAAAGAAACTGGTATGAACATCACCCAGACCCGGTTACGGAGATAGGACCTGTTACAATTCTATGGGACTACACAATACACACTGACAGAACAATCAAAGCCAACCGCCCAGATATTAAAGATCACAAACAAAAAAGTGCCTCCTTATTGATATGGCAGTCCCTGCTGACTGCAATATATCTTTGAAGATATTGAAAAAGCTGTCAAAATACAAGGACCTTGAAATAGAAATCTCGAAAATGTGGCATATGGGAACATCAATAATCCCTGTTGTAGTTGGAGCCCTAGGACTGGTTGGAAAAGATTGCAGTAGACTAATTATAGGGATTCCTGGAAGTCCATGCCTCAAGGAGATACCAAAATTTTTTCTGACAAGTACAGCCTACACTTTACGAGGTTTTTAAAAAAATTTTCAATCTACAATAGGATCTTGTTTTATTTTCTCCTTTAATTTCCACACATGCTTGGCTAGTTTAGTAGAATGTCTAAGGCTTTCTAGCTTAAAAGATGACTTGTGATTGTACCACCTCTTTTTAAAGATTTCCCACAGTACACCCTATGTATATTTTTTCTGGTCATTTATATCTATTACTTCTGATTTGTAAATTACTGCTTCAGTTTTGCAAACTCCATCTAATGGACATCTGCTTTTATTTTTACAATTGCATTTATTACTGTTAACAATGTTTTGCTTGACGTTAGTTTTGAAATTTCTGGCGTTTTGTCTTTTTATTATGGTTTCTAAATTACTAGCACAACTGTAGCTTAATTTAAATATGTTTTTATTAAATATTTTATGTAATTCGGAATTTTGGGGGAAATGTTTATTAAGTAATTTGAAAAATATTTTCCCTATTTTATACTATTTTATATTTATAATATTTTTTCTTTTCCTTGAATTGTTTTTTATCTGTTGTTTTATTTTAAGTTTAAATTCTAGTTTAATTTTATGCTCCCTTCTTTTAAAGTCTTTTCATATTCTTTCAATTTATCCTCGAAAATTCTTTTACTAGAGAAATTTCTAAATAACCTGGACTCTATTCTGTTGGGGATTTGCTTTATTATACTTGCAGGGTGGTTGGATCTGACATTCACGTATTTTAATTTGGGGTTGGGGTTCATCTATGGGTAGAGGCTGCCAGTTTGTAGATTTAATTCTACATCTAAATATTTGACAATTTTCTTATTCCTATCGACTTCTATTTCAAGTCGAGGCTTTTGAAGAGTTTGAAAAACACTTTTCTCATATTTCATTTGTTCTGTTGCCTGGCACTATCATCAGCCCGTCATCTCTATAGAGGCCGTAGTTGTTTATATGTACAATTTTGTTGATTTCATATAAAATATATAGGCATATTAATTCTGAAACCCTAGCACCATCAAACGAACATTGTGGTGCATCGAAGTCGTCCTTTTTTGATCATATATATATATATATATATATATATATATATATATATATATATATATATATATATATGTATAACGTTATTTCTATCTATCTATCTATCTATCTATCTATCTATCTAATTTGGGAAAGCAGTTACTGGCGATGAAGAACAGGTTTCTTATTTTTTTTTAATCCGTGTTCTATGTTTTGCTCTTCAAAGCAGACTGCTCCTCATAGTCTTTAGACTCACAATGTTCGGTCATCTTCACGTACTTGGCAACTCTTTTTTTGTTAATTCACAACAAACTCTTTATTCAACCCATGGGAGTAGTCCATACGTCCAAAAAACAAAACGTGGTTCATTGAAAATGCGTTATAACAAGCGATAAAGTAGATGGGATGGGACGTTCTTCTACATGAAACATTTTCCTCAATATTTTTCGCCTATAGATTATCGAATTTTTTGTTGCATGAAACATTACTTGTTTAGTCAGCGGTTCCAACAAGTTGAAGCTATCGAAAAACATATGAGAGAATTCAATGAATCGAAAGCGGAATTGTTCTTTTGTGAATGAATACACAGTTTAGCTGAAAATTAGTAAAAGATCATTAAAAATAGGTGAAAATACTTCGACGAATGGTTACATGAACAAAAAGGAATAAAAAAAATTCACCAATACATTTGATTCTCTCTAGCAAACACACACGCATAGGCAAACAGATATCTATGAATATATTGTATGACAATGAATATAATTATTATATTTCCTCTGTGAAGTTATTAAAGACAAACGAACAGAGAACGCCTCAATATTCGTATCTAAGCGCTTTCTTTTCCGAAGGGATATTAACTTTATTCAAATTGAAATTCTGAAAATGTATACGAATTCTTTAAAAACTCGATGCTATATTAAAAGAGGAAAAAATACTAACGATTTATTTACAAAACTGAAAATAGAAATCATTTGTTTAAGTCCCTTAGAAAGTAGCTTATACCTCTGAAACTTTGCAAACGTTTTAGACAATATTAACGCCAATTGTCACGAGACCAACGTTTTGTATAAAATTTGTTTGCACGGAACTGCTTTCTATTATATTGGTAAAGTCTTACTTATGCGTAAACATACACAGACAGATACCTTCATAGAAATGAATACATGAGATAGTACTTAACATACGTAAATGGCGTTTGTCTATAATGTTAAAATATTTTTCTTTGTACTGTGTTCCTTCAAGACGTGGGCGATCATGGTTCTCTAAAACCTTCTGTCTGTTGTAGCTCTTAATAAATTTTGTGCTTTTTTTATATCTTCTAAACCCTATTCCGCCATTACTCATGCTCACGAACTAGATTATGCGTTATTTTCCTCTGTATCTCTTGCCCTTAATCTCTTCTGCGAGTATCAGATTTTCGAAGCCCTATTTTCTCATTATGTACCATAGAAATTTCAACTGTCTCTTCCTGATGTTAAGTGTAAGTTTTCTTTTTGTTTCCCTTTTCTCTAGCTTCTTCCGTGTCTCTTTAGGATGTAGGTGATTATGGCTCTCCACAATTTCCTGTCCTTCATAGCTATTAATAAATTTCGTCTTTTTGTTATCTCTCCTGAACCTTGTTCCGCCATCCATTTACTCAATTTCACGAAGTAGATTATGTGTGGTTTCCCTCTGTCCCTCTTGCCTTCAATCTATCCTGTGAGTATCAGATTTTCCAAGCCCACTTTCCTCATTATGTGCCATAGAAATTTCAAATGTCTCTTCCTGATATTAAGCGTAAGTGTCACACACGCATGGGCAAACATATATCTATGAATATATTGTATGACAATGAATATAATTATTATATTTCTTCTGTGAAGTTATTAAACGAACAGAGAACGCCTCAATATTCGTATCTAAGCGCTTTCTTTTCCGAAGGGATATTAACTTTATTCAAATTGAAATTCTGAAAATGTATACGAATTCTTTAAATTCCCTTTCCCGTAAAACTTCGTCGTCTGTCCATGGTATTCTCAGCATCCTTCTGTAGAACCGCATTTCTGTTACCTCAGGTCTCTTCTTTATCTGTGTGGTGAATGTTCAGCATTTATTGCCATATAGGAGGACTGATATTACATGACTGTTCAGTACTCATTTTTCTTTTTGCTTCTAAAGAAGTTTTTTATTTCTTAATAATTGCTTGACTTTTGGAAGGCATCTTTGGATTTTCCGATGCGCCTATGAATTTCAGTGTCGCACTTTCAGTCCTCAGTTGAAACACTTCCCAGATATCGCTAATATAGTAATGGTAAAATTATCTGTTGTTTTAAACAATGGTAAACATTTGTCTTAGTGGCTGATTAGCTTAGTTAATTCTATAATTTTTAGAATCAGGTACATTTCAATCCATCCTTCCCAAAAAATTCATTATATCTTAAATATGTCGATGATGCCATAATGCTATATAGAAAAGGCTTCGTTCTCTTTCACTCCCAGCCTCCTAAAGTCTTAGAATGAAAAGATTTTAGAAGGAACCGAAAACCTAATCCTAAACAGGGAACAATTGATGAACGTCTACTCCTGTTCAAAAGACCGAGGAAGAGTATGAAACGGGCGATCTGTGAACTTATCCACTCCGATTGAAGAGAAGAAGAGAAAAATATATAAATAGTAAATAAAATTTCAGAATTTAGGCGTAGACATTAGAAATATTAGTTGAAGCAGACTTTAGAAGGAACTGGAAGCCCAATCCTAAACAGTAAACAAGGGATAAACCTTTACTCCTGTTCAAAAGGACGTAGAAGGAGAGTATGAAGTGGCTCTTTTTCTTTACGCATGTAAAACGAATTGACAAAAAGGAAGTCGACATTTTAATTTTTTTTTTGCCATATGGAAGAGATGGTTAGACAACATTCAAAATATGAAATATTAGGTTGGTGCAAAAATAATGTCGTATTCTCACATAGTAACATATGTGAGAAAACGACATTATTTTTGCACCAACCTAATAATTCTTTTTTTTGTGGGAAGAAGTTTATTTGGACATTTTTCCTCATTTCTCGACTCAAAATGCTCCTGGCATGTTTAATATCATTCCTGCCATGAGAATGAGTTGAACTTGAGTGTTGTTATTTTTGGTTGGTGGGCATCATTCTCGAGATGCTTTGTTTTTTCTATGATATGGAGATCAACGCTCCACGAAAACAGTGATGTCACTGCACATATAAGTGTATTTGAGTATGGAGAACAATCTTTTTCTAAAGGTTGATCTTGACCTTGATGTAATTTCCGATACCGAAAAATCTTTACATCTACATCGTAATCAACAATCTACTGTTTGCAGGCGGTTCAAACAAAATTCTTCAAAATTTTACCTATGCTTTGTTTGAAAATTTAGCACTTTAACACTCTGATTTTCTGTCAACTCCTTTCTTTTTTTTTTTTGTTAATGAATTTTGATTGTTTTGTTTTTACGAGTGCCTTTCTTGTGTTTGTTCTGTCGTGATAGACTATTCAATAAAATATCGTATTACCAGCCGTAGGGTTGTTATGGACACACCCTTCTACACCCCGGCTTGATTTAGAATTTCCAGTATTATGACATAAAGACAAAGATCTGTCTATACGTAATTAATAGAAAAGGTATGATTCTTTTTATACGTGAAATTTTTTTATCGACAAAAGTCTTTTTAAAAATATTTTCTTTAGTATAGTTTTTGTCTTTTTAAACTTGAATCTGTTTTTATATTTGTATGACTGTGAAAGTTTTACTTTGTGGTTCGAAAATCCGCTGCTGGCGTTAGATGTAAGGACGATGATAGGATATTAGAATTCCGTTTGATGCAAAGGAAAAAAGCGCTGAAAAAAAATAGAAGCTATGTCCACCTGCCGGAAATTGTGCCACTTAGCTGATCTAGGAAAGTTCAATCATTATGCATTTGCAGGTGGGGCGACACATCCCACAAGTGGTCGAGCCTACTGAAGAATGGCTGGCTTTATCGAGTGACCATTTCTGACTAGATTGTCAGCAAGGCATAAGAGCTTCGATTTGCCCATTAATACACAAAACGATCTTGAATTCATCGTTGTCCTTCTCCTAGACTGGTTGCAAATTAAGGCTGAAGAGTCCAGTCTAAGTTACTATTTAATCCGTACCTGGTGTGAGATTAAGTGCATTCATGCCTTTCCCAATGATATTAGTGCACAAGTGAATGCAACAAACTCGACCAGAATTCGAGCAATTTATCTACTGCATGTAAATGGATGACAAAACATCGACTAGGAGGGATAGTAACGATACAAACATTGCGTAGAGCTACACAGGATAGGAACTTGTGGAGAGCCATGATAGTTCACGTACTGAAAGGACACGTCACATAAAAGCAGACGAAGAGAAACAAACTTTTTCTATGTTTATATATTGACTCATTTTCTCGCCACAATCCAGTTCCTTGGTTACTTTTAAAGGTTATAAGCCATTTGAATATATTATTCCTTCCTCTGTTACATCATAGAATACCTTTGGGTAATCTCTGAAACATAGGTATAGATCTTTCTGCATTTCTCCTGTTCGTTGCAATAGCATTCGGATAATGAAAATTGCATTTATTCTTGAAGTATCTCGAAAAAAAAAGCCATAAAGGCGTTGTTCTATTTTAGGTTTAATTCTGCTTCAAAGTCTATTAAAATCCTATTTATTAGTTAAGCTATATGACATCAAGCCGGTTGTCTGTTATACTTCGTATTTTAAGTGGTTCTTTTGGCAGTGCTGTGTAGATTCATCTGTTGATATTATCCGGCATTTATCTTCGGTAAGCTACTTTCCAAAAGCTAAGCAAAGTATTATGAAACAAGAAAATTTCGTTAGAAACAGAGAAAAGAGTACTGAACAGTTACGTAATATCAGTCCTCATATGGCAGTGCTGTGCAAGATCCTACATGGCTTTCGTTTTGCTCATGTATTGGCGATTATTACGGAAAGAGTTTATCAAGCTTCGGATAAAAATGGTGAAACTCGGACTGTAGCTGTAGACATCTCGAAATCGTTCGGCAGGGCTTGGCTTACCAGTCTTCTTCACTATTTGAAAAGTTACGGTGTCTCTGATCAAATTATTAACTTGATCCAGTCTTATCAAATCACGAAATGAAAGTTATCCTAAACAGACACTCTTCTAAATCCTTTTCTACTAACGCAGGTGTTTTTAATTTTCATTAACGACCTTCGCGATTACATCAGTTCTTAACTTGGTATCTATGTTGATGACACAACCACTTACTACTGTCTCGATGGTAAGTCTAATCGGTCAGATAAGGTCAAATTGGTGGTTGATGTCATAAGCGACCTTCAGTCTATTGTTGCTAACCGGGGCAAAAAATGGCTCGTTAATTTTAACGCCTCGAAAACAAAACTGCTCTTTATTATTCATCTGGGAGACTTCTTTCTGCCTTCCATCTTCATGGATAATGCTACCCCCCAGGAGGGGGACTCATTGCATCTTCTCGGGCTAACATTCTCGGTTGACATGAAGTGGAAAATTTGTATTGAATTCATTGCTACGTCAGCTGCTAAGAAACATGGTTCACTGTGTTGGGCATGTTTAGAAACTTTACTGCCACATATGGCCCAGTGATCCTGCTGTATATTTAGAGATTGTAGATAAAATCCAAAGAAGAATCAGCAATATTATTGGTCCTGACCTGGCGTCTCAGCTTCAGTCATTTTTCCTCCGTCGTAAGTTTACACCCACCGTGTCTTTTCTATAAATGTTAACTCTTAGCTCCCTAAATTCAAAATTTGTTGTTTAGCTATAACTTGTTTTAGTTTACGTTCATCTTGAGGATTCTAGTTCTTAAAGCCTTTTCCTTTACTTGGAGTTCCTAACTTTTATTTTCAACAGCCTTCTTTATCGTTCGATGATCTCTGCGAAGCTCCTTTGATATCTCCAATGTGGACAATCGCAAACATTAAGCTACCTTCCAAAATCTAAGCAAAGTATTAAGAAACAAGAAAATTTCGTTTGAAACAAAGAAAAGAGTGCTATTCAATATCAGTCCACCTTTAAGGCATTGAATACTGGATCTCATCTTTAATCATGAAACAGACTGTAGCTGCTTGTTTTTGACCTGAGTGCTCACTTTTATATTTACATACACTGTATTATCCATAAGTGAAGGATGAGTCAAAATTATGTTAACACTAGTATGAAAAGAACCATTTATTCAGAATTTACTGAACAGTCTCCACCTGTCCACCATCACGACTGATGCAGAAAAACCAGCGATCAACAGTACAATTAAGTGCCTTGACACACATTACACGAGGAATAATTGATATCGCACCTTTGATTCTATCTTTGAGTTCTTCGATGTCTCTAATTTTTTTGCTATACACGCGATCCTTTATCATACCCCATAATTTGTAGGGGTTTGTTATCAATGGCAAATTCTTGCAACATTTGTAAGTAAGCATTCACCGTTGGAGTTGTAAAGAAATATGGGCCAATTATACTCTGCAACTTCTGGTTATGGGGTATGATAAAGGATCGCGTATATAGCAATATATATATATATATATATATATATGTATATATATATAAAAATTCACACACACATACACACACATATATATATATATATATATATATATATATATATATATATATATATATATATATATATATATAATGGTATATAGGATCCCGACGAAATTTTAAAGAATTTTGACAAAGGGAAAACCCTTTCATTGAAACTTGATTTAATTACGCGTTTTGCCTTTCTAGGCGTCATCAGACACCAAAACGAAAGAAATGTGTGTATGTGTTTTTGTTTATGGTAATAATGGTATTTTTAAATTCTTTAAATTTCTTAAAAATGTTGTCGGGATTCTATATCATATTTTAAAAACATATTTTGTAGAAACACAAAGCACGTAGATAGACCAAAAAACGTAGAAATATTTTTCTTTCAACCCATTCTGAAGGATTGTATCAGAATTTGCCTTGGATTCATTTCAGGCTAAATGAATTTCTTGCTTTCCAGTAATTACTTTTAATTCGATACAAAAACCTGGGAAATATAATTATAAAGAAAAGATTAAGAATAAATATTAATGGCTTTTTAAAATCACTCATTTTCTTTCTTTAATCACAAGAAACACAAGCTTAGGGAAAAGGTACTATAATTCATTATTTAAGCAGACGCACAAATACACATATAGACATTTCTTTCTTTCGTTTTTGGAGCTGATCAAGCCGAAAAAGGCAAAACACGTTACCAAATCAAGTTTCAATGAAATGATTCCATTTTTCAAACTTCTTAATATATATATATATATATATATTGAAACCCAACCTAAACAAAATCAATTATGGCATCTCTACAAATATTCTTAAATGTCTATAATTGATAACAGAAGCCATTGGTTTATACCAACGGCTTTCGATTCATCCTTCTCCAATTCACTCTCGTGTGGTCATGTGTGACGTCATGAGAGGCGGTGCGATTTTCGCTTCTAGCGTCTTATATGCACGTGTTTATCGTTGCTTAGAAATCTTCTATGTAAACAATGACAGACTATCATCACTGTCTTGTCCGTATATTGCTTAATATGTTGTAATTGACATCTTTGATAATGGCTTAAGTAAGCCGAAAGCTTAGATTGTATTAAAAAAATATGGATCACTATTGTGAATTTCTTTCTCCTTTCAACGATAATGTTATTAAACTTACCAGAAGTTACGAAAAAAATTTACATAAAATAAATAGACAACACTTGTCTATATTATTTAATGAAACGTGTATATATATATATATATATATATATATATATATATATATATATATATATATATGAATAAAAATGAGAATAGGAAAACTGGTAATTGCTGACGCGTTTCGTTCAATGTGGACTTTATCAAAGCAAAATACGAAAATGAAATTAATTGAACAAAATAACTAATAAAAACAAAAAAAGAATGTTCCTAGCAACTGGAATGTAGAGAAACACTATTTACATATTTTCAACTGAAAATAACGTCAGTATTTGTCACGTGTGGAGAATATTGTCATTATATCTGTGTTAATGTATTCAACCATTTTCTTTTGATTTTATGCTTTATTTTTTTACTATGGTCTGTCATGGATGTATTAGATTTTATAAATTTTTTAGGACATTTTCGACTTTTTCCACGTCGAAAATACCTCCATACTTTTCCACGAAAACAAATAGTCTTTAAATGTTAACGCTGTCATTAATAGTTTTTCCTTTATCTAGCAAAGACTCAAGTCGGGAATTTTTCTACAGCATACTTAGTTACCCCCCCCCCTTAAACGGTGTCCATCACCCACGTCATGACACAGCGTATCTCACTCCATATATAAAAATACTTACTCTATAATTAACAATGCCCTGATGATGACATTATGCTATGTCGAAAGTACTCGGAAATAAATACTATATGAGACAACACGGTGTTTTCCTTTCGTCTTTTAATAACCGCAGAAAAAAGCTTATTCGCGAATATGAAAGGATCCTATCGAGAATAGGTAGACAGAACATGTCTAATTTATTTAACGAAACCTGTCTTAATGAAAATATGCTGCCGAAATATACGCATTTATATATATATATATATATATATATATATATATAAAGAGAGAAATTCACAATATTGATCATATTGATTTTAATACAATCTAAGCTTTCGGTTTACAATAGCCATTATCAAAGATGTCAATTACAACCTAATAAGCAATATACGGACAAGACAGTGATGGATAGTCTGTCAATGTTTACATAGATGATTTCTAAGCAACGATAAACACGTGCATAAAGACGCTAGAAGCGAAAATCGCACCGCATCTCATGACGTCACACATGACCACACGAGAGTGAAATGGAGAAGTATGAAGCATGGAATGCCGTTGGTATAAACCAATGGCTCCTGTTATCAATTATAGACATTTAAAAATATTTGTAGAGATGCCATAATTGATTTTGTTTAGGTTGGGTTTCAGCTGTTTGATGTATAATGCTTCAAGGATTTTTAGTTTTTGTCTATTGTTTTCATGTCGAAGTATAATTGTGTTTTCGACAAGGATTTTACGGAATTGTGTGTGCGGGCAGGCATGTTGTTTTAAATGCCTAAAAATGTTAGATAAATGCTACATAAACAACACTTGTCTATATTATTTAATGAAACGTGTATGAATGAAAAGATGCTGCCTAAATACACACACGCAATATATATATATAATTTTATAAAATATAATTATTAATTTAATTTTATAAAAAATTAATTTTAAATAATTAAAATTTGATTTTATAAAACTTCTTAATTAATTAATTCTACTTCGGGTTTAATTTTATAAAATGTCTTCCCTTTAAGAAAAATAACTTCTGCCCTCCCCTCACCTGTGTGTCGTGTTGTTCGTCTGACTAAAACATTGGAATGGATAAATTCTGTATTAGTTTTTCGATTGTTTGATTATTTTATCTTTATTTTTTTTAGCTCCCACAGATAATATCTATTTCTGAAACGAACTCAGTCCACACCGGGGTTGATAAGACATAAGAATTATATTTTCCACTGTCGAAATAAGCTTCTTCCCCATATGAGATTATCTGGGATTTTATTGTTCATTAATTATTTGGTGTGTAATAATAAATACACTGGGCTCTTTTTTGTGGATCAGTTTAATATTTCATATTACTAGGATCCACTTGGATTATATATACTAACGGATTTGTTACCTTTAATATACATATATATAAATATATATATATATATATATATATACAGTGTAACCCGGATATTAGAGAGTTGTCGGGACCGGAGAAGAAGTATCTTATATCCGGGTTTCTCTTATATCCGGGTTAGGTCTATTTTGTTTAGGTAAGTATGGCTCTAATTTGGGAGCAGATAAAATCTCTCTTATATCCGGGTTTCTCTTATATCAGGGTTTCTTATATCCGGGTTACACTGTATATATATATATATATATATATATATATAGTAATAGTTAAATTTGCCGATTTATCAGTATGAGAAAATTGAAAAAAAGAAGACAATTTTTTGTAGCTTCCGGTGAATGCATTTTTAACATCATGATTTGATCAATATCCACAAAGATGATGATATTTTATTCGCTTTGGTTTGATATCTTCGTAACCGGATTCGCTTTTGCGTACTAACTTCGAGGAAAAAGTGGCTCTAGGGAATTGGAACTCAGCGCTTGGGTTCACAGGCACAAAGTTACCCAGCCACCATCAAAATGTAAGATTCTTTGAAAAGGCTTCCAATCCTTACGAGCGACCCGTAGGGATTTCCAAGCTTCGCCATCAGTTATTTCACCATCGGCCGATCGAAAATACATTAATGTCAACTGAAAGTTTTAACGGCGATAAAGTTAAGGTGGTCAAATATTTGTTCTTACGACAGGAAATACGTCGATTTTTTTTCTATTATCTCCATAAGAGCCATCTTATTCCTTCGGTGATTTTAAATAGAGCTTTGCTATGAACGTGGGTAGAGTTGGCGACCATCTTCAACCAATAACAACTATTTGGAAAGCTGTAAAATATATATTTGTTAACAACATATTTTCATGAAAACTGATCTCGTCGTTACACGGTAAAAGCATTACGGACAAGTTTTAGTATATATAATATATGCATGATGGTTATATATATATATATATATATATATATATATATATATATATATATATATATATATGAAAAATTTCTCTGTGTCAACCTGTAGAAAAAGGCAATATTTATAAAGGTAAAATACAATAGGAAAACTGTATTATTAGCCAATGCGTTTCGTCCAATGTGGACTTTTTCAAGGCAAAAACGAAATGAATTTATTAAAACAAAGTGACTATTAGCGACAAAACAAAATGAATATATTAGGTTGTCCCAAAAGTTCGTAAACACTTGCAAAAAATTGAAATTTTACTCGCCAAGTAATAACAAAAACAACAAAAATTATTCTTCAAAATAAAGACCATCATTTTCTAAGACATTCTGCCATCGATCTGCAAGCTTTCGGATCTGGTGAAAGTACCATTCAGCCGGCTTCGAATCAAAGAATTCTTGACACGCTTCCTCGACTTCATCAAACGAGTCGAATCGGCGGCCCTTCAGAAAGTGTTGCATTGAGCGGAAAAGGCCGTAATCTGATGGAGCACAGTCAGGACTGTAGGTTGGATGTGGCAGACCCTCAACGCCGTCCAGCTCTTCAAACTTGTCTTTGGTCTTCCTGGCGGTGTATGGCTTGGCATTGTCCTGCTGCATCAAAGTGCGCTTTCGGTTGATCAGAGCCGGGTACTTTTGCTTCAACTTTTCGTAGACCCGCTCCAGTTGCTGACAGTAAAGTTCGGCACTGATGGCACTGATGGCACGACCATTCGGAACCAACTCAAAATGCACGATTCCTTCAAAGTTCCACCAAACGCATGACTTTCTTGCCGAATCGATCTTGTTTTGGAACCGACGGTGTCTCTTGCCTTTTCTGGACCCATCGCTTGTCTCGATTGTGCCGGATTGTGCTGCATAAAAATTCAATTTTTCGCAAGTGTTTATGAACTTTTGGGACAACCTAATAATAGCGTTTTCTAAATTCTTCCAGTAGCTAAGGACATTTTGTTTTGTTTTTAATAGTTACTTTCTTTGTTTTAATAAATTCATTTTTTGTTTTAATAAATTCATTCGTTTTTACCTGGAAAAATCTACATTGTACGAAACACGTCAGCTAATAATACAGTTTTCCTATTGTCTGTTACCTCTCTCTATATATATAATAAATGTACATTTAGTTCCTTATCGGTAGAAATACTTCATGCACGATATCATCCTCAGGTGGTGACTGAAAACTCTTACAATGCGCTTTCAGTCAACACCTGACGATTGTATCATGCATGATACTCCGAGTTGCTACAATGGTGAGGAACTAAATATATAGTTATTAGTGTTGTGGATTCCGAGATGAATTCGGTCTCCAAGGAATGACAAACGCAATAATTAAATATAAGAAATAAAATGTATTTACACAATCATACAAAGAGTAATACTGTTAGTAAGTCCAGGAAAGTGATTAGTAGCAAATACAGATAGATAGATAGATATAGTCTCGAAGTAGGACTTCCTTAGAGTCTACGTGCTTGTAACTGACTTCTACAAGAGGTTACCTCACACTATCTCCGTTCATATATTCTCTCACTCTCCGTATATCCTCTCTCTATCCGACAACCGACTACTGACTCCCTGACTGTCTGTAACTCTGGGTATTTAACGGCGGCAGTCCAGGTACACTTGGTAGAGTCCACTTATATAGAAAAAGGGGTGGACCCCATAACAATTAGTTCTAGCTCTGTTATTTTACATCGAAATCTTTTATTAGTAGCACCATTCAATGTGCGAAGTTTTATATATATATATACATATATATATATATATATATATATATATATATATATATATATATATGAATATAAAAGTGAACATTGTTCACTTTTATATTCATATTTATATACGCTCTATCTCTGATATTGAGCACTTTATCCCATAAATATAGCACACCTTAAAACTATATTTCTTCCCATAAATATAGCACACCTTAAAACTATATTTCTTCATATATATATATATATATATATATATATATATATATATATATATATATATATATATGTGAAAAGTGTGTATATATATATATTAGGTTGGTGCAAAAATAATGTCGTTTTTTGAAGATTTTTTTGATTATCGTTCACCCATTTATCCAACTTTTTTGACTTCCTTATTTGCTTTAAATGGCGAACGACTGTTGAGTGGTCGACCTCGAGTTCAACAGCAACTTCTCGTGTGGTTTTGCGAGGATCGGCTTCAATTAAGGCTTTCAAATTTTCGTTATCAACCGCAGTCGGCCGGCCGCGACCGTCTTCATCTTCGAGGTTCTCGTCACCATTGCGAAATTTCTTGAACCACCGTTGTGCCACACGTTCGTTAGTGGTTCCTGGGCCAAACGCATCATTGATATCACGAGCTGTCTCGGCAGCTTTTCGGCCTAGTTTGAACTGGAACAAGAAAATCGTGCGGATTTGAATTTTGTCCATGCTGTCGAAAAGCCTGCAAAAAAATGAATGAAGAGATTGAGAACGGTAACGAATAACACGATTCGATAGAGCGAAAAACACGCTTCAAAATGATATATAACATGGCTATATATATCAATGAATTAATTCAGAAATCATATATAAAAGTAATATATGTGAGAAAACGACATTATTTTTGCAGCAACCTTATATATATATATATATATATATATATATATATATATATATATATATATATATATAAAAGTGAACATAGAAGTCAACACTTAGAGGCGACAGTCTGTTTCATGCTATATGCAATCGTCAGGCCACATGTGCTGTTATTTTTCTCGGCTATTTATATACGGGTCAGTGGTGCATTGTCGGTAGTCTATTATGGCGGTTATTTTACCGGAGGTCGTTTATTTATTTATTTGGGTTAAATCATTTTGCTTGTTTTTATATTTATTTTTATTTTTTGTTTCTTATTTTATTTATTTATTTATTTTTTTAATCGGTGTTTTTATTAACGTAGTAAAAATTTGTTTATATCACTTATTTAATAGTTTTGTTTTGAGAATTTAATTAAAGCTATTTATTCGATTTTGGGGTTGATTGTTGTAGTTTGTTCTAACTATTATTTTGGCAGGAAGTTTTTAATTTGTGTTTATTTGGGTTGATTATCTTTATTTGTTTTTTCTAACGGTAACTTTATCGGGGTTGGTTTGTTTATTTATTTACTTGGATGAATTTAGGTCAATTTATTTTACTTGTATATTTTCTCTTTTCGGTTTTTCGATTTTTAAGTAACGTAAATTTTTACTACGTTAATAAAAACACCGATTAAAAAAATAAATAAATAAAATAAGAAACACAAAATAAAAATAAATATAAAAACAAGCAAAATAATTTAACCCAAATAAATAAATAAAAGACCTTATATAAACGGCATTCATTTTGTTCCTAGTTATTGAACTCACAACTCATTGGGTCAAGGCACTTTTTGGATTATGAAACCAGCTTTTTATCCACTGGGCCACAGTAAAAGGAACAAAAAAAAATCATAATTGAGTTACTAATGGAAATCAATTGAAACTTGAATATCCAAAAAAGGCATGGCTTTTGGAATTACAACACTTTACTGCAGTGGAATAAACATAGGGATCAATTCGAAATTTCAGCGTATATCACCTGAAGAAGACGAATTGTATTAGGTTGGTGCAAAAATAATGTCGTAATAATGTCGTTTTTTGACGTATTTTTAACGTCAAAAAACGACATTATTACGTCATTATTTTTGCACCAACCTAATACAAAGGCCGAAACATCGTGAATATGGCAATAAAGATGAGGACAGTCCGGACGATGTAAATAGCGTAAATAGTTTAAATAGGTCATCTAAGAAATATAGACAAATCTTGATGAAGGCCCGAGGGTACAACGGTCGAAACATCGTGAATATGGTAACAAAGGTGAGGACAACAGTCCGAACGAGGAAAATAGTGTAAATAGTCACAATACCTCATCTCAGAAATATAGAAAGATCCTAGATAAGGTCGGGGCGTACAACGGCCACAACGTCGTGAATATGTCAATAAAGATAAGGACAACAATCCAAACGATGTAGATAGTGTAAATATGTCTTATGCTGTTGAATAAATATCAATAAAAGTACTTAAATATTGTATTTGATATTTACTTAAAAAGAACGATATGAACTTTTGTTTTGACGCAATATATTGTTGGCATTTGTCGATGTCAAGTGACCATGGATCTGCGCCTGGGGAGTTTGTTTTTTTCATAGTTCAGCTGGTGGTCGTAGCGCAGTGTGTGTTTTACCAATCGAACGCATAGGAGGTGACACTAGAATGTCCACTCCTGGGTGGAAAGCCTGAGCAGGATATTATTTTGTAATTGGAAATCGGTATTTACGAATGACGCACGCATCGTACTATCTACCGATATTTTTCAAGGAAAGAGTAGAAGCAGGTACTTCTCGGGACGATTATCGTTTGAGGAGTTGTCAGGACGAGGTTGGAGTGACTTTGGAAGTCTGGCTTTCTATTTTTCTTTTCAGGGTTTACTTCCAAAGGTTTTCTCCATGATTGAAATCAATATTTCTTCTCTCAGATAAACTGCCCTCCCAGGTTAAAGGGCTCCATCCATCCAATTTATGCATTACTTTTCCTATAACAAATTTATATCCTGAATTTATGCATGTTAACAAATTAGTTTCTTATGGCTTAAGGAAAACATCCAAATACTAAATGAATATTTAGTTAAAATTTCATCAAGTTTATTTAAACAAAGGGCAACTCATCGCATTTCAACAAGCACATTATTAATTCCAAATAATTGTTGATAGTTGACTATAATACGCACTTCTTTTTTTTTTTAAACATTTCCCCTCAAGCAAGGCAATAAAGCCACTACGGCTCAAAGCGGTTACCGAGTGTTAGAGAATATGAGAAAAAAAGAAAGATATTATTAATAAGAGTGAACAATAAAGCAACAGGAATTAAGAAGACATTGCATTTAAATTATTGAAAATAAAAGTTGACTGGGAAACAAGAAACCGGAAGAGAGTTCCACAAACGAGAAGTGCGATAGAAAAAAAAAATGTTAGCATAGAACTTACGGTTATATCAACTGTAAAAGGATGAGACATTACTGCCAATCTAGTAGTGTACTTAAATTCGTAAAGTCTAGGTACCAAAGAGGAAAGTTCATCAGAACAATTACCATGAAAGTATTTATCGAAAAGACTCAGGGAAGCAATATTACGGCGGTTAGAAAATGACTGAAGCCAACATACCAGGTGAGAACAGATAACATTGCAGATTCTTCTTTGTATTTTATGAAGAATCTCTAACATAACAGAAGCACCAGACCAGATGTGGTAGCAGCATTTGATGCATGGACGAATGGTAGACTTAAGATTTGTGTTAGAGAATGCGAATGCCACGGCCAAAATGGTCAGTGATTGGCTGGAGTGACTCATGGGCGGGACATTCTGACAGTGACAAATTGTCTTTGTCTGGGTTTTGAATATAAATCCAAAACGGCAAAAATTCAACAGAGACTCTCGAGAATTCTGACGCTTCGATATGCCTCCCACACCCAGGTTTGTGATCGCTTAATAGCGCCCGCAGAGGGACACTGAGCCAACGTGCGACATGCGTTCCTGTTAACCTTACTATTTCCTTTTAGAATCCAAGATGCCAGGGTTAATAAAACGAATAGCAAAAGTAAACGACCCTTTTCGTTGATACCGTTTTCATTAATAGATTGGGGATCGCGAAACACACAACTGGCTAAAAAAATTGTCTGTGAATCAACTTTCCTAGCTCCTTACATATACATGAACTTCGGGAAGTTTATCAAGAACTTTGTTTTAATATATTTGACTGATCTGATCAGATGATGAGACATCTTTACAAGAACATTTTATGCTTTGGGTCTTCTTACTCTAGCAGTGAATTGGATAGGACTCCAAGACAATTTATAGATGATGATAAAAGCTGTGAAAGCCATGATTGTTTTCGGACAGCTGATGAGATATCTCACGAGAGATTTTATTGGTTAGGGTTTCTTACTCTGGCGGTGAATTGTGTTGGGATTGTTTGCATTCTTGTTCTAAATCTTTTAAAAAATTCTGGAACTTGAGTAAAAAGAGGAAAAATGAAAATAAGGTTGTGACGTTCCTCCGGTGTCGCTGCGCCAAATGTGACGTCTGCCTAGCCGCGTCCGTCGTGCTATCCTGTCCTGTGACGACTAACTGGCTTGGTATTGGTCGCGGCACCAAATGTGACGTTCTAACCTTTTGGTGATTCGGATGGGAATCTGGTTAGATTCGGTATCAGCCTTGTCGTTCCCAGCTCGCTTCCAACGTCCGGTTACCGAAGTAACTGTTTTGATTTCAGGTCCAACTTACCCACATTGTGAATTGATCTTAGGCAGACGAAACCAATCAGTCGCCGGGCCGTAATGCAAGCTGAGTTCGAATAAGGGTGATATCGCACAAGTAGATGTAAAATAAAATAAAATAATAACTCGAAAAGTTCAAATGTGTTAAAAAAGGATAAGAATATTTTATATATGGTTGCTCAATACAGGACTGCGTCTACTTCCTAACCCGCTATATGGATTCGTGACACTTTGTTCTTGTTGGGCGAGTCTTAACATCTTAAGTTGTTTGTTCTTTTAAGAAACTCGTTCTTGGTGTGTCTTCCGGCGATTTTCGTAAAACTTGTATTGGTGGTGTGAGTCTAAGTCGTTCTTCAAAAATAAATTGTTCTTGATTAGAAGATGAGTTCGGAATTGCGTGAATCTTAATCAGCTTCTGTGAGGCGGGTGCAACTTCAACTGCGAACTTCGAACTTAACTGCCTCCCAACTGGAACTCGAACTGAACTGAACTGATTTTCGCTCGCTGCGACTTTGCTTATATGGACGCCGACCAAAACCGGGGTGGGCTTGTCGGGGTTTGAAGTTCCTTGATAATTCTCGACCCACAATCCACTTATTTGGTTTTAGTCAGGAAAATTTTATTATTTTCCATTTTTGGAAGTCTTCTCGTCCTCCCACCTTCTTCTGTTCTCGTATTGGTATCTCACCATACCCTCAGAGGGTGTCAACGGGTTTCCCCTCTCTCTCACAGTGGCATCTCACACCTATCCCCTCAATGTGTGCCAACGGGCCTCCCCTCCTGCTTCACATGATTACCTCCGCCTGGCTCTCGTTATCATTCAGACAATTGACGCTCAGCAGCGTGGGTGTGGCCAGACTAGCCTCGATTTAAAATCTTCCTCTAAGAAAAAAAAAATTATCTTTTTTTTTTTCACTTTTCCTTTTTCTTCTCTTCGAGGAGACCTCACACCCTAGACACCATATCTTTAACCGTATTACCTGGAATTCGTCAATTAGCTTTTCGTCAGCATCAAGTGGGTGGCCATTTAGACGTATTTGCATTCTTGGTGTCAATTTCTGATCCGATAAAATAATTTCGCCACCACAGCCAGTTTTCGACACAAAACAGATGTCCTTTCTCTCAATGATTTCTACATATAGACAAAGGCTTAACCTTTCCTTCATGGTGTTCAGTGGACACTTTTGTTTTTGTAATTTTGCGACACAGTTAATTTTTATCTATTTAGAATTCTGTCTCTGAGGTTATTTGGCCAACCTGGAATTTCCACCCGCCCCGTAACCTAAATCAGATTAAATCCAGTATCTTCCATTCACGACAATGGAAATAAAAAATCTTATCACTTTTCCTTGTCAGAAAAATGACACCGCTTAGTGTCCTTTTCGTGATGGCTTCTTATCACCTAAATTTAATTCTCGCCTTTCCTTTTCTTTTCTTTTTTCTTTTTCTTTTCTTCTTTCTCTCTTTTAGCAAGCCAAATAGTGTCACAAGGTAGTAATAACAAAAGGAGAAGAAAATTATAGGTACACCGCTTGGAGTTGAAGAAGAAGAAGAAGAAGAAAGAAAAAAAAGAAAAAAAGAAAGAAAACGAAGAAGAAAGAAAAAACGACGAAGAAGAAAGAAAAGTACAAAGAAGACGAAGACGAAGGAGAAGGAAGAAGAAGGCAAAAATATGAAGAAAGAAAAAGACAGCAAAGAAAACGACGACAAAGAAGGAAGGAAATTAAGGAAAAACGAAAAACATGACGATGACGATAACGAAGAAGAAGAAGAAGAAGAAGAAGAAGATCAACAAGAAAACGTCGAAGAAGAAGGAAAAAGAGGACAAAAAAGAATACGAAGAAAGAAAAAGATGACGAAGAAGAAAGAAGAAAATGAAAGAAAAAACACAAGAACATGACCACGATGACGACGAAAAAAAAAATGAAGAAGACAAAGAAGACGAAGAAGAAGAAAACGAAGAAGACCATGACGACTACGACGATGATGACGAAGAAGAAGAAGAAGAAGAAGAAGAAGAATTATGACAATGTTAGGGTGATGAGGAGGGGGCTTTATGAAGAGAAAGAAAACAGAGAGCGAAAGATGTTAGATATATTTCTTAGGTATAATAATAATTTTCTGAGGAAACATGCCATCAAGATAAAATGAGAGAGAGAGAGAGAGAGAGAGACCGTTAAGAAGAGAAAGATTTGCAAGTGAGGAGGTGGGGATGACAAATTTAGAAAATTAATGAAAATTGAGAAGAAACAGAAGAGTCAAAAAGTAGGAAGAGAAAACAAGGAGAAGAAGAAGCAGCAGAAATAGGAAAAAATGAAAAAAGAGTCGAAATTGATGAAGGGGAAAAGAAGAAACAGATGTAGATATAGAAGAAGAAAAAAGAGGCGGGGATAAATAGAGGAAATAAAATCAGAATAAAAAGAGATCGAAAGAGAAATGCATGTTGAAATAGAAAAACGAAAAAGAAGAAAAGAAATAAAAATAAAAATAGGAAAGAAAATTTATGCAGAGAAAATGAAGAAGAAAAAAGAAGTTGAAAAAAACAAAAAAGAAGAAGAAAAAAGAAGTTGAAAAAAACAAAAAAGAAGAAGAAAAAAGTAGAAATAAAAATTGAGGCGAATTAGAAATGGATTAAAAGGAAAAAGAAGAAATAGAAGAAAAAGGAAAAAAAGAAGAAAAGAAGAAAATGAAAGAAGAAGAAAACGAAGGAAGAAAGGAAAGAAGAAAAAGCGAAAAAGAAAAGGAAGAAAAATAAAAGGAAGAAAGAAGAAAAGGAAACAAGAAGAAAAGGAAAAAAGCAAAAAAAAAAAAAGAAAAAATTAGAAAAGAAGAAACATAATAGTAATGTATAAAATAATATCAAACAAAAAATAGTAAAGATTGCATAAATTGATAGAAAAGAAATTGGAAAAGGGAGACAATGAAGAAACACGAAAAATTTTCTAATGGCTCCGAATATCAAATTAACTAAAAATTTTGTCCAAACTGAATTTATTTTTTTGATGAGCAGTTTTCGTTTCGTTGATCGTTTTTTCTTCCTTTTTGTTTCGTTTGTTTGAATGGTCCAGCATTTTCGAATGTTTTAAAATGGCATACATTTAGGGAAGCAGCTATTATTTGCCGCTTGTGTATTTGTTTGATAATAATTAGGCAATCTACGCTTGTCGAAATTCATAAATGCCAGATTCCTTCACGAAACATGACAGGAAAATAAATTGAAACTGAGGGGGCAAGTAAACAATTAAAGAATAGAAACATACCCAACCTACACACATACAAAAAAAAAATCATCAGAGTGGGAATTAATCGTCAGATTTTCGCCATTTAAGGATATTACATTTTCTTTTGATCCTTTCACCCCAAGAAAGGCAATAAAGCCACAAAGGCTCAAGGGGTTACATGTAGATTTTCAAATGTATGAAATATAATAAATGACCCCAATATGACACGGACAGTCTATAAAAAAGAAGAGGAATTGCCATTACTGAAGAATATATCGGCACGGTTATCAAAAGAACTGGATGATGATTAGAAGCAGCCTAATGGGAAAGTGATTATGGCAACCTGAAGCTGCTGTGGAAGAAATCAGATGTCGATCCCGAAATATGAGGAGCCAAAAACGTGGAAAACATAAGCCAGAAACTGCCAGAACAGCACAAGGATGGTTGAGCAGAGGGCATTTGAAGAGAGAAACAATATTTGCATGAATTGTGATCCAGAACTCAAAATTAATATCCTGTTAACTTAAAATATTTAACAATAATTTTTGGTTAGTTTGACGAATATATATATATATATATATATATATATATAGCTTATATTTTGGCAGCATGTTCTCATTGAATAATTTAGACAAGTTTTGTCTACTTATTTTGAATAGGATCAAGCTTCTTAGTAGCCTTTTTAAAGGAAGCGAGAAAATTACCATGTTGATTTATATTTATTTATTGCGAGTACATTCAACATCAGGGTGTTGTTTTTTCGAAAACAAAATTATTGTGTTCATCTGAAAGTTAATTTTTTTTACCTGAGAACTGTACGATTTAAATTTTATGATATAAACATCAGGGGAGGTAATTTTTAGTTTATGTTTATTATTTTCATGAATATATATATATATATATATATATATATATATATATATATATATATATATATATATATTCATGAATTATTCATACAAAAAGCAAATACAAAGGTTAATGATTTAAATGGCGAGAAATCCATCTTCGCGAACAATTCAAATAATATACAAAAACCCCGAACCTGTTTATGAATGAAAAGATCCTGTTTTATAAATTTCAGTTGCATAAGGTCTTATTATTTTTACAAGCTTTCGTCTGTTCCTACAGACATCCTCAGGTATGAAATAGATTTTGTTCTTGTTTTTACTCTCAGTAATAAGTGGATAACGAAAATATATATATTGAAACTTTTTTTAATGGTACACTTTAAATGAGTGTTTTTTTTTTTAAATAAAGGCACGATAAACCTGGAGAAGGATTAGTAATTATAGAAATCAGCTAGATTGTTAAAAATTATTTTCATACTGAGTAAATTTCGGCTCTTGGTAGTTTAGGGGAAGGGATGAAGGTAATAAAATAATTTTATGAAACCTGAACCTTGTCTGCCTGCATGTAAAGCTCCTTGACTAATTAAATATGAAGAAAAGGGAAAGAAAAACGGAAGTGCTTTTTCTACTACAAGAAATTGTTTCAATAATCTGATTTGATTGTAAACTTGATCTTTTCCTCACAACTACCATTGAGCCTTATTTTAGAAAATTTTAGTTTCTTGTCCAGTAATTTATTACTCTCTTTTCCGGATGTACAACGCGCTAAATTTGTACATCCCTACATGTGAGCACGTTTTAGAGAAAATGGACACAAAAAGTACACTTATACTTAACATCAGGAACAGAAAGCTGACATTTCTAGGGGACATAATGAGAAAAGAAGGCTTAGCAAATGTGGCACTCACAGAACACATTGAAGGCAAGAGGGATAAAGAAAAACAGCCCATAATCTACCTAACCAGTTTGTATAAATGGATGACAGAATAGGATTATTTACAATGATGTTCACTCTGTACAAGTCCAGAGACCCCCTCGAGGTAGAGTGTTACAGACATAGGCACAGTTTATGCAGATATGTGTGGAAGATAACTGTTAACTCTAGACTTGAACAGGTTAAAATTGTAGTGATCGTGGAAGCATTTTCTTGGGTGTCGGTTCCAAAAATCAGCGAAAATGACAAAATTTACTAAGAGCTACAAAGAACAGGAAATTGTGGATAGCCGCGATCACCATCAGAAGAAGAAGAAGAAGAAGAAGAATTATGACAATGTTAGGATCGGCGCGAATATTGAAGAAGAAGGAACGAACGACTTTAAAGAAATAGCTATCAGACATCTGATGTCAACAGAGAAGTAAATGAAAAAGATGTGTAAAAATAACATGAATATTGAAAAGACTTATCAACTTGATCTTCATTGGGAATCATTTGATCTGTCTTTGTGATATGACTATTCAAAAGAAGTGTAAATTCATTCAATGCACCGAATGCCAACTTTGAATTGGGACCTATCATTTTCTGCAATCGAATTCTGAACAATAAAAACAGAACAAATACAAGAGAATTAAATTTTTGTCTGCCTTTTTGCGTTGAATCTCGCTAGATATTACAAAATATATTCAAGGCAAAAATGTAAAGAAAAATTCTACGTTTACAGAAAATGAATTATATTTATATAATCATAAATTAAATTGGCGACAAGGTCTCATCATTTTACAATCAAAATGGCGAGATGTAACCGTAAGTCCTATGCTAACAGTTTCTTCTATCGGACTTCTCGCTTTTAGAACTCTCTTCCTGCTTCTTACTTCCCTGTCATCTGTGATCTTCAAAAATTTAAATGCAATGTCAATCGTTATCTTCTGTCTTCTTAATTCTTGTTCTTTTTATTATCTTCTCTTCTTAATAGTATATTTCTCTCATATTCTCTAACACTCAGTAACCACTTGCGTCTTAGTGGTTTTATTGACTTGTTTGGGGTGAAATGATTAAAAGAAAAGTACAATGCGCCATACGAACTAATAGAGAGAAAAAAGAAACTTTTCGGAGTGGGTTAAATTTTAAATCCAGTAGACATTAGTAGTTTTAGTACATAAAACATCAACACTAACCTCAACATCTGATAATGATCTTTATTATCTCTTCTTCATATATTTCACACGGGTTTGTCTCTCTGAGGACGCCTACTATAAAGGGCGAAACGCGTAGCTGAGTATATTTTCCAGTTTGTTTTATTATTATATATGCCTGTTAGCACTTGAAAAATAACTTATTATTTCGAAACATAAGTGAATATTATATAAAATTTACTGTAGTCAGGAACAAGGTTACCAGATGAAGATCTAACTCACAAGGCTCTCATAATTTATTGGCAAAATATAGTTAGCCACAAGGCGATGATAAATTTTTAGTAATACAAGTCTTAATCATTAATCTATAGCTAGGGGGGAAATAAGTGGATACATACCTTTCCCAAAGGTATTTGTGCATAAGTGTATATAACGAACCCAATTGGAATTAGAAATCGGCTCAATTCCGAGCCGTTGTCCATTACACCAACCGCACATCCCACCTGATCGCACCTGGTATTCCTAAGCGATCACCCATCTAGCTTAAGTTCGGTGATCGTATGTAAGCCGCATATAAATGTATATATATGAATAATGTAGACATTTAAGCAATAATCTAGTTACGCGTCTTTATGCGGTCTATATATATAGGTCGCTGGATGCTTATTCAAGGTGGGACACTGATTCTTTCTTTTTTACCCCATGGCCCTTTGTTGGTTATTTAAAGTCGAAACATGCTTTGGATTGTAAGAATAATTCATTTTTGAGAGTGAATTTTAGATTACCAATCTTTTGGAGTATAACAATTTTTTCTCAGATGAATTTCCATATTTAATCCATAGTTGGGGAGGAGATGAATTTATACGTTTCCTAAAGGTATTTGCACGTAAGTGAATATAATAAATTCGACTGGAATTCGTAGACGCCTCACCGATTTCTCATTCCGAGCTACTAACCATTGAACCAGCTGAGAAGTAAGAGAAGAGGAAACTGTTTATGGATTATTTAAGAAGCAACAGAAAGATTCTGGGAATACCATAAACTGAACATGTGAGCAAGGACGAGGTTCTTGAGAAAATGGCGACAAAAAGATTTCTAGTTAACATCAGGAAAAGACAATTGAAATTATGGGGGAAATTATAGTGAAAAGTGGGCGTGGAAAATGTGACTCGCATAGGACAGAGAGAGGGAGAGAGAGAGGGGAGAGAGAGGGGGAGAGAGAAAGAGAGATAGGGTAGAGAGAAAGAGAGGGGGATAGAGAAAGAGAGAGAAAGAGAGAGATGAGGGAGAGAGAGGGAGAGAGAAGGAGAGAGAGAGGGGGAGAGAGAGGGGAGAGAGAGGGGAGAGAGAAAGAGAGATAGGGGGGAGAGAGAGAGAGAGAGAGATGGAGAGGGGTGGTGGTGGTGGTGGTGCAACCCATAACCTTACCTGACGAGCTTCACTAAATGGAAGGCAAAATTATGTTTGGGGAAAATGGCATAAAGACAAAAGATATTATTAGCTACAAAGACAAGAAATTGTGGAGAGCTATGATCTCCAAAGTCCTGAAGGGGGATGGCACACAGAACAAATTTGTCTCAAGGTTGAGTTTATTTTAGTTACTTTATTATTGCTCAATTTTAGGGATAGAGTGTATGCAGCTATGAACGGTATGTGGATATAGGAATCAATATGGCATGGTGATGGGCAACTTCCCGCCAAAGCAACAATCAGAAAAAAGAAAAGCTTCATTTGCTGGTTCAACCATTAAGATCTGTTGTAATCGTTATCCGTTTGTTCCAAAGTTGGGGTATTTGGAGTTGTTCGCGTTTAGTCTGGGTCTTCGTCTTCGACCTTGAAGTATGACCCGACCAGGAGTTTAAAACTCCTGACAGGATCATTCTCAGAGTCACCGAAAAGTGCAAGACTCTTCACTACGACAAAGTGCGGCCATTTTAGGTACGCAGATAGAAACATATCTGCATACACACACACACACACACATACACACACACACACACATGCATATATATATATATATATATATATATATATATATATATATATATATATATATATATATATATATATATATATATTACACTGGACATCGGAGTAAACAGTTTGTTATCAAATGTTACTTTAATGAAAATAATAAAAACAAAAGAAAAGAATTAAAATATATGAGATTTTTTTTTATTATTCTCGTTGTTAAAGAAATTATTTAACAGATATATTACCATTTGAATTTCTGTCCTTTAGCTAAGGAAACACTGTGATTTGAATTACAATCTCTGTTTTAGTTGTGAGTAGCAAAATATGTTAGGGCAAAATTTTAAATTTAATTATTGACGTTAAGATTTTTGGGGTTTTGTGCATGCATGTGGTAATTTGATACAATTTCTTCGTCGTCAAAATGAATTTTCTAAAAATTGTTAAAAGCCATACAATTTGAACGAAATATTTTTCGCAATCTCGGCACCAATTACTGAAAAAAATAACAATGTAAACTTTTGAATTCTTTGTTTTCTTCGTTAAATCCTACAATAAAAAAAGTCATCCTGGTTCTTAAAATTTTAGAAAAAAAACCCGAAAATAATCATTTAAAAAAAAGGAGAAAGAAATCAGCGGAAACGTTTTTGCAATATGGTTTCATAACATTTAAACGTTTCGCAGTAGTAATTATCTTTTCGGTTAAAAATGAAAATAAAATTTAATTACTTTATTTTATATCTGCATTTCTGGTATTAAAAACAAACCCAAAAACCCGTGGAAATTTAAAAAAAAATTGTAGACGATCCAGAGAAAAGCCGCCTCTTAAACCAATCAATATTCAACAGAAGACCGTTCAAATGGTGCAGGAACTGTTGGGATTTGGATACTCGGTCAGCATGACAAATGTCCTTTCATCTAACTTACCGCTTCTCGATTCGAGACCAATGCTTTTTACCCATGAGTCCATATTATGCAGAAACATGAAAAAAACGTTGGCTAGATTCGAACTATTCCTAGGGAGAAATACTTTTTTCAAGCACGAAACAGGTGACTTTATTACCAGGCTTTAACTTGGTACAAGGATCGATAGCCACTCAAGGTAGAGAGTTACAGTCGAAATTGCGAAGATAAATTAGGTGTGTAATATGAATAAGGAGGATATACAACGATTGATCCTTGACGTGAAGAGGCGAAGTGTTTAGGGAAGCAAACATGTGGGATTTTCTGGCCCTTGAGAAAAAGCTATTTGAGTGAATTTCCTTATTGCTTTTGGAATACGTACGGAAATAAGGGCGAATCGACTCTGGAATTAACATGGTGGGTTCTAGTGGTAAAGATTTGATTTGGTGGAAATTAGTATGGAGTTCATCTGAACATTTGTCCTGAAAATAGCGATAGAGTAGAAACGCAATGTCTGTTGGAAAGTGGCTACAGAGAGAGTAATTCATCAGCCACAAGTCAGCGTGAATGATTTTGAATTCCATCAAGGCTGAAAAATGAAGACTGGGCAGCTGCAGATTAGATAAGGTGGCGATAATCTATTTTGAAATTAACCAAACTCTTGTAAAGATGTAGCATGCTAGGAGGAGTCAAATATGTTCTGGAGCGGTATGATGAGGCGAACATTTTCCAGCTTCTTTAGTAATGGATTCTATACATTAGTTTTGAACCGGAGATCCAAATAGGCGTTCAAATCTTAATTTGAATGGCGATGAAATGATAGCCTTCTTTAAATGCCATGTGTCCGTGTTTCATTTTCTTCCTAATTATATCTCCGATTGTCTTGGAGGTGGTGGTAACTATCCAATATATACCGAGTTTAACAGCAAAATTGTCCATATTGTGTGACAGCAAAATTGTCCAATTGTTAAATTAAGCTTTGAACTGAGGTTTTTATAAAATTGTTGGACTCTACTTTGAACAATAAGAATATATTTAGCTCTAAGTTGAAATGATGATCCCTCTTCCTGTTGTGACCTCCTGATCCAGTTTTCCTCTCTACTGTTCCCTGTTTTTTTAAAAACTTATTCACCATTCTCCTGACGGTTCTTGAATGGACTTTGAAGATGAAAGCCAGAGTATGAATGCTGGTACCATTACTGAAGGCCTGAATGATTTTTTTCGTCTCAACATTACTCAGTTGTGCAGGCATAGTGGGTCTGACACAAAACAATTTTAACATATTCTCTTTCTCGTTGAATAACTCAAAGGGGTTTTCAGTGATCCTTACGACAAATGGTGTCAAGATGGCTAAACGTCTTATCTAAAAAACCTGGGGAAAAGAAACTCGATTAATTTAGTGTTTTTTTTTTTGTTTTGTTTTTAGATATTAAACATTTTGTGGGATGGACAATTATGCTATAACACGATCTGGACAATTTTGCTGTTAGACCCGGTATATATACTACGGCAAAAGGTTTGGAGTAACGTTGCATTTCTTAACAATATTAAATAAGCTATTTAGAAAAAACGAAATAAAATAGTGTTAGTAATAAAACACCCCACAATTCTTAATGGTGACAGAAACATCAGTTAACTAGACGAAATTAATGTCGGACTTTAATAATATAAAACACTTATTCGTATATTTTTTAAATTGTTGTTTCATTCCCTTCCCCCACGGTCATTATTTGTACATATGGGGACTAGTCGGGACTTCATAGTGATTTTGAAGTATTATGGTGGATGTGGTAAGAATGATAAGTAAGAATGTGTTTCTTTGTTGTTAGGAATACTGTGTTATGTTTGGGTCAGTAATTGTGGCTAGCTAAATTTAATTATAAAACAGAAGAAGACCATCCACCCTTTTTAGGCTAGTGTCACGTTTTTGTATATTTTTACAAAATAAATGTTCCTTTAAAAAAACATTTTAAAATTAAATATTTTTGTATTTTTAAATTTTGTTTTTGTTCTGATGATCGCTTGTGGCATGAACTTGACCATTAGCATGCTATGTTGATTCCTATATTCCCATACCGTACATAGCTACTCCCTATCTAGCCCTAATACTAAACAATAATAAACTGAAGCTGCGAAAAATCTCCTTCTTCTTTTATGTGTTGTGTCCCTTCAGGACGTGGACGATGATGGCTCTCCACAAATTCCTGTCCTTTGTAGCTCTTAAAAAAATTTGTTTTTGTTATCTCTCCTGAACCTTTTACCGCCGTCCATTTACTCAAGTTTACTAAGTTTTTTCTATTTTCCTCTGTCCTTCTTTTGTCTTCAATCTGTCCTGCAAGTATCATATTTTCCAAGCCCTCTTTCCTCATTATCTGCCCTAGAAATATCAACTGTCTCTTCCTGATGCTAAGTGTACGTTTCCTTTTTGTTTCCATTGTCTCTAGAACATCGTCGTTGCTCACGCGTTTGGTCCATAGCATTTTTCTATACAACCAGATTTCTCTTGCTTCAAGTCTCTTCTTCATCTTTTAGGAGACTGTCTAGCATTCACTGCCATATATATCGTATATCACGTAAAAATTGAGTACTCTTTCTTTGTTTCTAAAGATGTTTTTCTGTTTCTTAATACTTTGCTTAGCTTTTGGAATGCATCTTTGGCCATCCCAATACGCTTACTAAATATTGAGACGATAAAAGAAACAGGGTCAAATTCTTCTGGTGGACTTAGTCTGCAAAACGCGTTGAAAAAAATCACGAAAGACAAATATCTTATTCATATAAATTTACGTAGCTCCACAAAAAAGATGAAAAAAGAGAATACTATGATGAAAAAATGCTCCAAACTGGATAAAAACGAGGTTTTATCGTCTAAATCTTTGTTATTATTAAGAGGAACGACTAAATATTTTTATTTTATTTTATTATATTTTTTAATCCTTTTTAGAATATCAGAAATTTTGGTTAAAAATCTTTTTTTCTTTCAACTGATGTACTATAAATTAGCATAGAAAATTCTAGTGTTTTTTCTTTGCGCTGGAAAACTCATTGATCTGGAAATCAAGTAATTGTAGTATTTTAATGAAACTTTCATGACTTATTCACATATGAATTGAATTATTTTAGAAGTGTTTTTTTTAGAAAATCTTGGTAAGAATATTTTTTTACACCCCACTTAATTTTATATAAATTCGAGAAAATTTAACGAGATAAGTTTTAGTGACTATATTATTTAAAAGGAGAACTCTTTGGAGAACTTAAATCATCAATTTTTCAAAATCAGACCTCGTCTTACCGAAAATCTGCTCTGAATTGTAAAATTAAAAAAAAACGCAATAAATCTAAGACATTATTTAATTAAAAAATTGTTTTTATGAATAAGATATATTAAGGAGAATAGTCTTAAGAAAAACACTTTCAATAAATAATGAATTTTTATAACATTTTTTTTTCATTTTTTAAGATTCAGTTTCAATAGTGTAAAGGTTAGGGAATATTGTTATTAAGTAAAACTATATTTTCTAATCATAAATCGAAAAACTTATTACAATCTGAGATATCTCAATATTTTAAAAAGAATATTGAATTGTTTTTTGTATGTATATAAACGTGCCGATTTTTGTAGACACTGGCGTTCATACACGACATTGTCAGTAAATAAGAGCGATAACTATAGTAAATTTAAAACCAACGTATCTAAAATTCAATAAAAGATTAGATTATGGTGAATATTTTCCTTAATTATTAAGATTACTGAGTACTTAAAAATTATATATAAAATGCATTCACGTTATATTCAGTTATTTTTATAGTTAAATCCGCTAAAGAACAACGTTAGATACACATCTATCTGTCAACAGCTTAAATAAACAGCTACCGCTGTGTTAAAATACATTTTTGCGGTATTTTAAGCGTAAAGTAAATAATATTTGTTTCAAATCAGATTAATTATACTTTACATCAGCTAATATTCTTTAAATAAAGTTCTCAAAAGGTATATTTTATTTTTGGAAGATTTTGTAATAAAGAAAATTGCATTGAAATAATGGAAGGCTAAAAATGGCGCTAAATTAGAAAAATTCAACAATTTTAAAAAGAAAACTCTTTCCAATCAATTTAAATTAGCTGTGAAATGCAGTAAAAATATTGGAAATATTAAATTTAATCTATTAGCATGAAATTAAAATCAAAATAAAAGCTTGAAGAAATATTTTTTTCATTTTTAAAAATTTATTTTAGACCTTAGGTATCATGAATTTGTGATGATACCTACATAAATTCATCACATCATTTTTTAGTACTGTTTAAAATTTATCGTTTCTTTCTTCCATAGTCTTAATGATTTAACTGTTTTAACTTTCTGGTGATCTAAGTGATCAGTGGTCACGACTCTTCATTATGAGGGCACGGGTTGGCAGTTTTCTGGAGAGCAGATTCTCTAAGCCGTAGAGAATCTGCTCTGATCAACTAACACATAATATCGGTGTGTCTGTATTTTCCAGTCGCGTTCCGACATGTATATCCGGTGGGCAACCCTAAGGCCGCATGCTTTAATCCTAGACACCTTCTGGCAAGTTTGCATTGCCATAGACGATAAAGAGTGATAACTATTTTCGCCTTTTTCTTAAAACAAAATCTCCTTATGAAAGATACAATGAAAAGAAATACATGTATATTAGTAAATAAAATTACCTACACTCCTCAACCTTTCTTTCTCCAATATTTGTGGCATTCGTTCCAATTTATGTACTGTAGAGTCTTTTCTTTTTAAACGGAGGGGTGGGTCACTGTCACTGGGTGGCATGCCACTAGCGTTTACCGCTGGTGGCCCGCTGTCGGACCGCCGGCTTGTTACTCTCGGCAATGTTACCACTGGACCGTCCACCAGTGGCTATCACCAGAGGATCGCCGGCGTTGCCATCGGCTACCCACTCCCTTAGCGGACCACTCGTGGTTTGCGTGTAGGGTCTCTGTTCCCGGCTACCTTCCTCAAAAATGTCCTCTTTATTTACACTATTTACATGCGTACTGTTGTCCGAATGTTTGTTGTTGCTATCACAACGTTTTGGCCTAAATCTGGTGTATATTGATTCGAGTAATGTATAGGAAATTCCGTACTGAATCCTTTATTCAATCTACGGGGTTAGACTATTCTCGTTCCACTGTCCATATCTAGAGATATCTTCTAGATTTCATTTTTAGTACTACTAAGTTATTGCTCGTCATGTTTTCGCTGAGTGCAAGTACACACTACCCGGCCCAGGGACTGAACTCATAAGTACTACTTCACCAAATTCATGAGCCAATGCTTTAATCCACTAGGCTATAGGACAATTCTCTGTGGAAAAATTGGAACATTAAACCTAACCTGACTGCTGGTGAGTGCTGTTGCTACTTGTCATGCTTGACTCCCCTCACTGAAGCTTTGTTACAGCTGCTGCTGCTGTTGAAGATTTGCTGTCATTTGCCTTTCTTTTTTTTTTTTTATTAACGATGCCCATATTGTAACTATGGTGGCCTCTTTGTTCCCATTTTCCTTTAAACTTCCTCACTAACATTCTCCGTTCATTGCATTCACAGCATCCTTCTGTAGAACCATATGTTTGTTACATAAAGTCTTCTCTTCATCTGTGAAGAAATTGCCCAGGATTCACTGCCAAATACAAAGTTTGATAATACATAGGAGTTCAGCGTTTTTCTTTTTCTTTGTTTTTAACGAATTTTTCCTGTTTTTTTTTTTTTTCTAATATTTTGTTTACCTTATGGAAAGCATCTTTCTCTATTCGATTATGCCTTCTGATTTTGGTGTCAAGTTTTCTATTGTCTTTTAAATATATCCCAGACCAGTTACTATTTTATTTGATTTTGACAACTATAATTCGCAGTTCGCATCTAGGGCTCTTCCTTTTGTTAGTCCTTTCATCCAGATTTCCTTTACTAATTTATCTATGAGTTTCTGTGGTTTTCTGTCTTTCATCAACATTGTGTTATGTTGTTAAGATAGTGCTTACCAATCAGTGGTGCTGAGTAAATGTCGAAGATGGCTGCATCGAAATTAATGGATCAACCAAATAGAGTGGCCAGACATGGCAGAGAGTTGTGAAAAATGATATTATTATTATTTTCTTCGAAACTGAGAGACGAATTCAACATCGATCGGAATTGGACAGCATAACAAATGCAAAGATTATTTAATCCTGATTACTGGAAGCAGTTTGTGCCCTGGCAGTCAATCACGTAAGTTATTCATAAAAAAACAACATCTGTTTACAAATAGAGTGAGGAGCCTGGGAATACGAGGCTGTATTAAAAGTGCCATCTGTTTTTACAGACCTTTATTCCAAAATTTATTTCACGTATACATCTCAAGACTGGCTATAACTCTAATATTTCATTAATTTTATTATTATTATTATTATTATTATTGTTATAAGGATCTATAAAAAATATTTTGTTTTTTAAAGACATTTACTCCAAGCCTGAGTGCATGTACACAGCTAAGAACTATCTATGACTCCCCTAGATTATTATTATTATTATTAGGGTGTATCAAAATTATTTTCATTTTTCACAGCTCTTTAAAGCTTATTTCATGTCCACATCTAAAGACTATGACTCCACTATTATTATTATTATTATTATTATTAAGCAAAATGATTGACGTAATTCTTATAATATTTTCAACACTTAGATAAGAGCGTGATTTAAGAAAAGAAAAAGAAAAGATACATTGTTTGACAAGGTTCAGCAATATTTCGATAGTATGTCTTCTTCAAGTTGTGTTTAAAAATTACATACAAGTATAAAAATATATATTAAAAAAAAGTCTACAAAAAGCTATAAATCTTTGTACAAACGTCGCTTTTCTTGTGAAAACGGCTGCACTGGTAATCAATGGATCAAAACGAATGAAATGCAGCTTTGCGTGAATGAAGTGCAACCGAAGAACGAGTAATATTTCTTATCCTGGAATTTTCGATTAGTTGATTAGTTTCTAAGAGAAATTAATCTAACAGTTAAGTATAAATTCCACGGAACTCTCCCGTCAGTCTGTTCTTTGCTCCCGGGGCGGGAAGTTAATATTTTACATAAGTAACAATCCCCATGCGTTTTAAGAGTTGCAAATTCGGTGAATTTGAGATATCTTTTCAGAATGTGCACCGGAAGATATTCGTTGAAATTATAGTCGTTTTTAATAAAATATTTCGCAATCTCCGTTGATGTGTCTGACAAACATGTGATCATTTAATTTTTCTGTTGAACAAACCACATAAATCAGTTCATGTCTGGTACACTTGGCGGCTTATATTAGATCTGTTTGTTCCTTTCTGAAGAAATCGTGATGTTTCTCTTTGAATTTGCGATAGAATTGTCTTCATTCATATTGTTGCACAACGAATAGATTTTTCAACTTCTATCACTGTTTTCTGGAGTACAACAATCCGGAACTTCAATCGAATGTTGACCGAATTGCTGTGTTTGTTAAAATATGTCTGATGGTACTATTTCGTTTGAAAGAAAGGATAGGCTGGTTGGGAAAAATCTCTTAGAAACGCGGATATTTTTGCGGAATGTGTTCATAGTTGTTGTGTAGTACTTTCGAAACGTCAAAAAGATTTCGGTGCTAGTTGATGACTAATGGGAATTCGGTCAGAATTTTGATTGTGCATTTTTGGTGTTTTGATTTAAGGTAAAATTATGGCAATCTTCATTTTTAGCTATTTCATTGGCAATTTGTTTCAGTCGCGACTCGTGATAGCCGCGCTTAGCGTCATGCCGAATTAAATCATTAGCATACTTTCAATAATCTTTTAACTCCAACCAACCCGATGGCTCCAACTACAACTGGAATTGTTGAGGTTTTTATGTGCCACATTTTTGAGGTTTTTCACTTCAAGTTCCTTGTATTTTGATAGTTTTTGAAGATCTTCAAAGATAAATTACAGTCTGCAGGAACTGCCATGTCAATAAGAATGCATATTTTGTTTTGCGGTCTCTGATCACGATGTCTGGGTGATTAGCTTTCATTGTTCTGTCAGTGTGGATTGTAAAATCTCATAAAATTGTTATAGATCCTATGTCTATAACCGGGCCTCGGTGGGTCTTCCTACCAGTTGCAGTTTCTATTCCGTAAAAGTTGCAGATATTCCAGATAAGATATTTGACCACTCTGTTATACCAACTTTTATATTCAGTGCAGGCCAACACTGTGCAACTTGATCCAAGATAATTGTTTCTGGATATTTATCACAGAATCTGTATTTGGGGTCAACACAATTTTTCAGTGTGTGTATTTGGTAATTTCTAGTTAGCAAGCACTTGTTCTGTGCAACATGAATAAAACCTTTGGTTTCAGCTTTTAACCCTGCACTGAGTAACCTCTGATGGATGCGAAAATGAAAGAAAATGAAAGAACTAAAAACATCAGAACAAAACGAAACAAATCACGAAGTGCTTAAAGTCCTTAGACCAAAGAAGAAAGAAAAACAAACAAACCAATCGAAAGACTAAAACCAAAAGTGCTCAATACGCTAAGTAGAGCGATAAATTAGAATAAATCCTAAAGAGCCAGGCGAACCTACCTAGGTTTCACCTAAACGGGTCTTTACGATAAACCACTTTACCCTGAAATCTAGGTAGGTTTACCTGGCTCCTTAAGATTTATTCTAGTATATATATATATATATATATATATATATATATATATATATATATATATATATATATATATATATATACTAGAATAAATATATATATATATATATATATATATATATACTAGAATAAATATATATATATATATATATATATATATATATATATATATATATATGATAATTTAAAGAACAAATAGGAAACGTTATCTATTTAACATGTTTCCCTTTTATTAAAGCTGCAACTGAGAATGAAATATGGAGAAAAAGAAGAAAAAAATTCTGGTATTTTTACTTTCGTGTTCTTTGATTTTCATTGTTTAATCATGTTTCGCATGCATTCGATTTTTTAAACCAACGTTAGTATAATTAATGGCGTTCCGAAAATCTAGGAGAGGTTGTCTCTCATGAAAGTCGGAACTGAATTCGTCCATCCAAAGTTTCAAGAAATTGGCGGATCCCAAGTCTACCTGAAAAACTGTAAATATTGCTTTATGTATATAAGTATATAATAATTCTATTATTAAAATGTTAAAAATGCAGAATAACGCTTCCCCCCACTACCCGCATACAAAAGAAAAGATGAAAATGGGTACATCGAGTTACTGACCAGACGTTGCTTAACTTCGGTGATAGTATGAGAACCGGTTTCAGCCTGATATGGCAGTAAGCCCTTTATACCACCCGAATATTCAAGTTTATAGCATCTGGTATTCCCAAGCGGTCACTCATTGATGTACTGACCAGGCTCGACTTTGCTTAACTTGAAATTCATATTGTTGATCTGACCGGAAACTTAGCCCATTGTCCAATATCGGAAGTGAGTTATACCCCCAACTTCGAATTTTAATTTACTGTCATTTACAATGACAAGAGCAATGGCAGTGATCGTTAAATGCAGCTGTGACATGGAACCCTATATCTTCCGATCAAGTAGGGTCACTGAGGTCAATAAACAGGCCAAGCGAGACGCACCCAAATTTCCTGAATTTACATTTCACATATTCATACGGATGGTAATATCCTCGAGACACATTTACTGGCTGAATTTACGGTTCATCCTGAGTCATTTCGCTGGATATCCAACCAGTGTATCGATGCAAGATTAAAAAAAAATCCTATCAGTTTCCTGAGGTTGTACACGGCTACTTATATGCAAAATCAAAAATAAATAAACTTGGGCAACCTTTAACCTTCGTACCCACAAAAAAGACAAACAAAGTAAACAAAACAAAAGCAAAAAACGGTGTGTGAAAAATGTTTTTGCTATTATTATTTTCACTCCTCGGCAATATTGAATGCGATGATAAGGAGTGTAATAAAACCTAAAGTTATGATGAAAGTGAATTTATACATATTTTGGTTCTTAAAAATTGACAAGAAAATATTAAGCATTATTTAGTTATAAGATTGTTTATTTACAAGAATAATTTTATATTTACAACATTCTAAAAGTTAATACAATTAGAGCTAAGACAATGCAATATTTATCATTTACCAATTCATAAAGAAATAAATATGAAAGCCATTTTTATTCATAAATTATAAACATTTACTAAATTATTAAAATATGTGAACCAAGGAAATCCTTATTTACTATTTTATAAATTTTGAATCAGTTGGAAATTAGCCGATGTTTTGCCAACCATTTCAATAAATAATACAAAGTAAATAAACAAACTAATTTACAAATAGTGTTTATTATTTTTGTTGTCAGTTCATAAAATAATGTCTAAATTTACTTTCATATGTTTTGGTTTTATTACAATTCTGATCATCACTTTTTAAAACAATAAATATTGCCAAAGTGTGATGATAGTTAAAAAACAAACTGCATCATGGGAAAAACCACCCATTGGACTCTCCGTTTTATTCTGGGCATATTTATCTATCTTTGCCGAGTTATTCTTATCTGCCAATGGTCAAAATGCCGTGAATATGGCAGTAAAGATGAGGACAACAATCTGAATGATGTAAACAGTGTAATCTATTTATTAGATTATTTAATTGCAAGAATAATTTTATATTTACAACATTGTAAAAACTAATACAGTCAGAACTAATGCAATATAATTATTTATCATTTACCAATTTATAAAGAAATAAATATAGAAACAATTTTTTATTCATAAATTTATAAATTTTAAATAAATTATTAAAACATGTGAATCAATGATAAGGAAATCCTTATTATTTACCATTTTATAAAGTTCGAATCAATTGGTAATTAACCGATATTTACCAATCATTTCAATAAAAATCTAGTAAATACGCAAAGGAGACAAGCTTAGGAGTGTGCTCTAATCGTTTCCATACCAGTTGATTTTGAGCTGTTGATTATCTTCCCTGTTCCGCAGGTGGAACGTTACAGAGTAAGAGGCAGAGTTTAGGTAGATATGTGAGGAAGATAACGTTTAGTCCGAGATTTGAAGAGGTTGAGATTGTAGTGATCGGGGATATATATACAGGGTGTCATTGACATAATTTAGAATTTGAATATCTTAGTAATTACATGTCCCAGGCAAACGAAATTAAATAGGCTTCATGTTGAAAAATAAAAGATTTATTTATCAAAATTCGAACAAGATATCCAAAGGGATGTAGATTTTATAACCGATTTCACAAAGCTTCACAAATGTTTAATATGCGCACCACCTGTGATACGACACACGTGAAATCGGTATTCCAGATCCTGACAAACATGCTGTAGCATACCTAGCGTAACATTATCCAACGCCTCAGTGCGGACTTTTCTCAATAAGAATCTATCAGGAAGATGAATCGCTGTGCTATCGATAATGATAATGTATTATTGAAACGGCTACCACCTTCACCTGACTTGAAACCTTGTGATATTTTGGGGTGGGTATGTGAAAGGACAGCTCTATATCCCCTTTTTCCTAAACACCGAGAGGAACTTAAGCAGTGGGTCACTGAGGCATTGGAGAATTTCATGGATTTTTGTGAGAATAATTTTATTTGTTTATAGGTGTAGCTGGGAAAATGGTTGTTCTTTTTACGTGTTTTAGATGCCTCAGAAATTATCTCTGGAAAGAAGAATTTAGGTGTGTTCTATTTAAGAAGATTGTTTTTTGGGATGTTACAACGTTATATATATATATATATATATATATATATATATATATATATATATATATATATATATATATATAGGAGTAATACAAATATTTGCCATTTTCCTGATTGATATTATATTCAGTACCACGCCCAGAGTTTCGGAGCCGAAACTTTTTGTAAATGTTCGGTAAACTCGTTAATAGGCATCAACAATTTCGGATATCGATTGCATCTGCATAGATCTGGCATTCCCATATCATGAAAGAAAACAATGTCTGGTTATATCATGAGATACTGTTAGAGCACCCCCCTACCCCGGGACAGTTGTGATGATGCTTCAGCCACTAAACGATTCCATAACTCATAATCATCGACCTCTGTAGGCAATTTTGGGGCGGACTGCTCTTATTGTTGTCTTACAACAGTAGGTAAATGAATTAATATACAGTGTGCAGCATATATATATATATATATATATATATATATATATATATATATGTGTGTGTGTGTATATACGTGCGACTTGCGAACCGCTATTCTCTTATCAAAACTGTTTTACACCACGTTTCATGAAAGAACTCAGGTGTTATCTCTGGCCAATTAGTATCCAATGATGTTGTACTAATAGCCGGGTGACAAGGAGTACTCCTGTATAAAATTAAGTGTTTGTATACAAAATAAAGAAGCCAAGAGACAAGACCATAACATTAATACATCGTTGAAAACGTCTTCTGTCAGTCGGGATCGTGAAAGGGAAGGCAAACAAAGCCTAATGTCAGACGAAGTAGAAATATGAGATTACGTGCCTTAGTTATTATAAGTAGGCAGTTTGATGGCCATTAGATTTAAATCAACTTCAACCAGCCCCAGTGAATACGACGAGGAAAAATAATTAGTCGGGGTTTTTCCTAACGTATACGGAGAAGGCGTTGTGGAGATAGTTTGACCAAGAATAAGTTATGCTAATATCAAAAATACCCAAGTAGATGAGCAAATCTCTAGTTTTATTCATCACACCCCGCACGCCGGTATATATATACAGTGGGGGGAAATAAATATTTGTACACTTCAAATATTGTATTTTTTATAAATGTAAAAGAATTAAATAAAACAAATCTCGGCACATTTTATGTATAAAAACACATACTATTAAAAAATAATAATAAACTTAATTAATTCTTATTCTAACAGAAATTAATGCATTTTTTCATTTTAACTGATGAAAAAAGTATTCGTACAAAACAAAAAAGCATATTAATTTAATACTTTGTAGAATATCCTTTATTGAGTGAAACGTGTGAGGCAACTTGTTACTCGAGGACAGAAAGTTACAAGGTTAGAGAAGGCTAATATCATCTTGAATAAGTTGGAAAATGGTCTTGAAATAATAGATATTTGAATTTCGATTCAATCTTTTATGAGCTTTCATCCTTGGCTATGATCAATTAATGATGAACATGTCATTTTCGTTTATGATTGATTTCTTCTATTAAGCTTGGAGAGTAATTATACATTCTTATTGCGCAAAGTAGAGTGCATTAGTTTTATAAAAACCTCGGAGAATTTCAATAACTTTAATCATTTCTAAGATACAACTGTTCAGTGCTGAAATCACCCTTACGGGATCTGCCAAATCACTTTTTGACCGTTCCGATGCTTACACCTTTCCGAAATTCATAACCCTAACCCTAACCTTTTGTGGATAAAACTTCAACATCCAACAAAGTCTGACTCTCAACCGCACGACGCGAGCTTTCAATCGAGAACAGATAATAAATCGGATCCAGAACAAACGCCAGTGTCAAGTTGTGGTCATTTTATATTAACAAGAAATATCGAGCAAGAATTTTTGCAATGATTTGATACACACCAATATATATATATATATATATATATATATATATATATATATATATATATATATATATATACGCATGTATGTGGGTGTGCGTGCGTGTTTAAACAATAAAAATATTAAAACAAATTTAAATTTTCAGACTCACTGGGGTGTATATTAATATTTTTTTTGTTTTATTATTTCTTTTAGGTTCCTCAACCAGAAAAATCCTTGTTAGTAGCAGTAACCTACAGGAGTGAATGACTGTTTCTAAAGAAAGTGAACTTATATGTAGTTTTCATTTGTTTTTTATCGTTAATTTTGGCCAGTCTTTGTGTTGGTCAAACGGCCTCTTTCAAGTTGTTTTTAAGATAGTGGATGGGAGATTCCTGACAGACAATTCCCTCCTTGTTCATGTTGACAGTTTTCTTGGTTGCTGGGAATGGGATTTGTGTGTTAAGTGTATGTTATCTTTTAGTTCCTCGAGAGTGTGTGTGATGTGTGCATGTGTATATATAAATTGTCTATTTTGTTTGTAATGATGTGTGCAAAAGTATATTTAAGAGAAAAAGTTCTTTGCTGTTTCGGAAATGTTCAATGTCTAAAAAGTTGTCTGTCTTTCATTTTTAGAAGGTTGAATTTAACTTAGATTTTTTTTCTTCTTATGAAAGATATTGAGTGAAAAAGTTTGTTGTGTAAATTTTTTTAATCTCTCGTAAAGAAAGTTTTTTTTTTTTTTGGCATCTCTCTGAAGCATAATTCCCGTGTATATATTTTGCGCGCGAGAATCTCAGAGTGCTACTTGAAAATATTACTTTCGTGGATTTTACGCATCGGGGCTATGTGCTACCAAATCGTCGGTGTCACCATATTTTGTCGTATATTAACAAGAATGACAATTTGTAGATGTCTGTTTATTAACATCTCCACGCAATTTATATTTAAGGTAAAATACCACATATATATTTGTGTGAGTTTGTATATAAGAGTGAGACTTCAACAACTCTGCAACCATGTCCGTCTTGTGTGGGTGAGTAATGTAGGTAGGCTTGATTTATGGGCTTATATATTAATTATATCTATGTTGTTAAATTTGTGGTCAAGCCCGTCTGGACGAAGTGTATTCAGGTGCAATATATATATATATATATATATATATATATATATATATATATATATATGCGTGTCTGCATGTGTATGCGGTGCATTTGTATTGTTCCGTTTAACAAGGGCAGGATATTCATATGAGCAGGCAGATATGATTTTTACATACGGCCGCACGAATTGGAAGGGACGCGAGGCAGCATGGCTGCATCAGATTGCGTTTCCACATCGAAGGTAACCGTGTCATCTAACCTTTTCTGCTGTTTATCGTTGTGTTGCTGAGGTACGATCCGTGGAACCACAAACTATGGATCAAGGAAGACCGTGATCTGCTCGTACGCCTGACCACGAAGAAAACATTCTACGGGCTATCGGAGATGATTCAGTTGTCACGTGGCCCTAGCATGTCATAAATCTCATAGTACAGCATGGAGGGTACTTCAAGAGCAGCTTATTTATCCGTTATATTTGAGGCGTGTGCAGTGTCTTTTACCCTCTGATCACTCACCACGAGAGAACTTTTGCTGATGGCATATTGCACAAAATGTCGATACGTTGTTTGTCTCTTCATTCTTGTTTACGGCAATATTTGGAAGAGATGGAATAACAAATTTACACAACCAACATTTGTGGGCTGATCGGAAACTCCATGGTACAATACAGGCTAGACACCAGCATCAATTTAGGATTAATGTGTAGACTGGAATTGTAATGGCTGTCTGGTAGGTCCATATGTTCTCCAAGCACGTCTTACAGGAGCTGTCTACAGCTCGAAAACACTTCCAGACCTGCTAGAGGATGTATCCCTGCTAATACGAATATGAATATGCATGCGGTCATGCATGATGGGGCTGCAGCACATTTCAGTCACATATTTAGCGATGTACTGGCTAATATCTACCATGAAAGATTGACAGGTAAGGGAGGATTTTTATCAGTGGGGCCACCTAAAATTGGTTTATGCAGCAGACATTAATAATGCAGAGACGCTTCATTAACATGCGAAATCATTCGACAACGTACTGAATATTTTAAAGGGTCCGCTAGTCAATGATCCGGCGGGTGCATGTCTGTGTAGAAGCAAGCGGAGAACATTTTGACCATTTGTTATGAGTTGGTGTGTTGAGGTACAACGATATCCTTATATATATATATATATATATATATATATATATATATATATATATATATATATATATATATATAGGGCTGATGAATTGAATTGGATTCAATATTATATATATATATATATATATATATATATATATAATATTAAATCCAATTCAATTCATCAGACCTATATATATATATATATATATATATATATATATATATATATATATATATATATATATATATATATATACATATATATATATATATATATATATATATATATATATATATACATATATATATATATATATATAATATATGGGCATATATATATATATATATATATAATATATGGGCATATATATATAATATTATATATATATATATACATATATATAAATATATATAATATTAAATCCAATTGAATTCATCAGACCTATATATATATATATATATATATATATATATATATAGGTCTGATGAATTGAATTGGATCTAATATTATATATATATTTATATATATATATATATATATATATATATATATACATATATATATATATATATATATATATATATATATATATATATATATAAGTGTGTGTGTGTCTCTCTGTGTGTATTTAAATATTCTCTGCTGGAGTATATCTGTAGAAAAGACAAAATGAATAATAAGAGACAAAAGGAAAAAAACTATTCTTAGCCGACGTGTTTCGTCCTCTGAGAGGCAAAGGTAAGGATTTATTGTGCTGCACGTGTTTATGTACACAGGGTGTCATTGGTTTATCAACGCTTCTAAATTTTAGAACGTTTATGAATGTTCATCAAGTGATTGAACGGTCAGTCAAAGCATGTGACCGGCAGAAATGGTAAAACACACTCCTGATTATGATTTATGTGACTCGAAGTCTTAGACTTCACAGCATGAATTTTGCACAATTTATCCGCGCACAACACTCGCATTTGCCAAATAATATTTTCACATTAATAAAAGAGAATATTATATTTAATGGACATAAAATGCCCATTAATTTTAACAATATATCTTGAAAAGAAAAATCTCTGCCCGAATATACTCTCTTTTTCTCTCTCTCTCTACATACACGTATCACATTATGATCGACTTCATATTTTTATCGATATTTAAAATAAATACTTATTTTAATCTAAAACTGCATTTACTAGATGATGATAACATCTGTGCAGTTAGGATGAAATTTAGTTCGTTTTGCGCAGTTTGTATGCAATTTCAAATTAATGGCGTTATAAGTTTAAGGTTGAAAATGTGTCGTAACGTATTGAACATTATTCTTGTAATTAAAGACAAAATATTAAACACTACAGTTCGTCTGAAGTTGTTATGCAAATCAAACAAACCGCAGTAACTCGAATTCACTTTGAATAATTTTTGTCAGATTTTAAACGATTCATTTATATATTAAAAGAAAGCTAGATTTAAATTTTTGTAGTAGTTAGGGTGAAACCTTTGTTACAATCGATTCCCCAAAACGGAAATCACTTATGACGCAACTTAATATTTAAAGATACTGAGCTGATCATTTTAGTTTAAATATTTAAAATAAATATGTAAATAATTTTATTTTTTTTAATTAATATTTAAAATGAATAGACACATAAATGATTAAACAAAAACTAATGAACAAGAATTGTATAAAAAATTACGGCAACAACAACGTTTATAAAGTAAGCAATTACATCACTTGGTGTCATTTATATATTACCTTTCATTGCACAGCTGTCTTTCAGAATATTTTAGGCCGTTCCCAAATTTAACATTTAAAGACTTAACGAAATTTTACTCTATATTTTACTTCTGTGAATAAATACAAGTTAGAAAATAAAATATCCATATTTACCTTGATAAAGTTCGTCAAGGGACGAAACGCGTTGGTAAAGAAAAGTTTTCCTTTGGACTTTTACAGATTTATTTTTTATTTATATCTGAATTTTTGCACACATAAACACACGCACACAAACACATATAAAGGGTAGTAAAGAGTGAAAGAGAAAGACATATAGGTGAAGACAGAGAGCGGACGAGAGGGAGAGAGAGAGAGAGAGAGAGAGAGAGAGAGAGAAAGCTCGTGAATGGATTTATTAGTAAAATTAAATAAAAAAACTAGTTTTCATCCTCATCATTATATATATATATATATATATATATATATATATATATATATATATATATATATGGTGTATCAAAAATACTTTTAAAAACATTGGGGGCGGATTCCAGACACCAAAACAAGGTAAAATTTCCATATAAAGAAGGACACCGTTGAACCTCAACGCAGCAACTCATAATAAATGTTCAAAATGTCCTCCGCTTGCTTCTAAACTGCACCCGTCGGATCATTGACTGGCGGACCCTTTAAAATATTCCCATACGGTGTCGAATGATTTCGCAGGTTCTCATGACATGTTAATGAAGCGTCTCTGCATTATTAATGTCTGCTGCATAAACCAATTTTAGGTGGCCCCACCGATAAAAATCCTCCCCTACCTGTCAATCTTTCATGGTAGATGTTAGCCAGTACATCGCTAACTATGTGACTAAAATGTGCTGGAGACCCATGAACCGCATGCATATTCATATTCGTATTAGCAGGGATACATCCTCTAGCAGGTCTGGAAGTGTTTTCCAGCTGTAGACAGTTCCTGTAAGACGTGATTGGAGAGCATATGGACCTACCAGACAGTCATTACAATTCCAGTCTACACATTAATCCTAAATTGATGCTGGTGTCTAGCCTGTATTGTACTATGGAGTTTCCGATCAGCCCACAAATGTTGGTTGTGTAAATTTGTTATTCCATCTCTTCCAAATATTGCCGTAAACAAGAATGAAGAGACAAACAACGTATCGACATTTTGTGCAATATGCCATCAGCAAAAGTTCTCTCGTGGTGAGTGATCAGAGGGTAAAAGACAATGCACACGCCTCAAATATAACGGATGAATAAGCTGCTCTTGAAGTACCCTCCATGCTGTACTATGAGATTTATGACATGCTAAGGCCACGTGACAACTGAATCATCTCCGATAGCCCGTAGAATGTTTTCTTCGTGGTCAGGCGTACGAGCAGATCACGGTCTTCCTTGATCCATAGTTTGTGGTTCCACGGATCGTACCTCAGCAACACAACGATAAACAGCAGAAAAGGTTAGATGACACGGTTACCTTCGATGTGGAAACGCAATCTGATGCAGCCATGCTGCCTCGCGTCTCTTTCCATTCGTGCGGCCGTATGTAAAAATCATATGTGCCTGCTCACGATATGCATATCCAGCCATTGTTAAACGAAATACTTCTCAGTTAAGTCACTACTACACGAGTTAAAAGTCGCAGATAGACTAACTACAAATGTACACGAATAAAAAATACACCACAGCGCCATCTAACGTAGACTTTCCTTAACTTTAACGTCTCAAAAACGAAAGATTAACGGACGTATGTTTATATGGAATTTTGTTCTTGTTTTGGTGTGTGGAAAACGCCCCAAAGTTTGTAAAACTATTTTTGATACAACCTGTATATGCGATAGCCTTACATAGTTTTTATATATCAAGAACTTTTTATTTAAGACAGATGTATGTATATATGTATATGTATATATATATATATATATATATATATATATATATATATATATATATATATATATATATATATATATATATATATATATATATAGGTAACTATACACGTTTCGAAAAACCCTCGAATTTTTGATCTGCCAATAATCAAATCAATTCTGAGGGAAAAAAAGGTTTTAAAAAAAGAAAGAGCTAGAAACATGAAAGTCTGTCGAAAAAAATCGCGTAGATACAGGTTCAAAGCCCAAAGGAAAAAACCCGACACGAGTAAACAACTAACTAAAAAGAGCTCAATACAACCGTAGAGTAGACCTAGATAAACCTAGTGAGCCAGACAAACCTACCTATCCGCTTAGGTGAAACCTGAGTAGGTTTGTCTGGCTCACTAGGTTTATCTATCTATCTATCTATCTATCTATCTATCTATCTATCTATCTATCTATCTATCTCATTCTGTTCAGATCTATCTATCTATATATCTATCTATCTATGTATCTCATTCTGTTCAGATCTATCTATCTATCTATCTATCTATCTATCTATCTCATTCTGTTCAGATCTATCTATCTATCTATCTATCTATCTATCTATCTATCTATCTAATTCTGTTCAGATCTATCTATCTATCTATCTATCTATCTATCTATCTATCTATCTATCTCATTCTGTTCAGATCTATCTATCTATCTATCTATCTATCTATCTATCTATCTCATTCTGTTCAGATCTATCTATCTATCTATCTATCTATATATATATATATATCTGTCTGTCTATCTCATTCTGTTCAGATCTATCTATCTATCTATCTATCTATCTATCTATCTATCTATCTATCTATCTATCTCATTCTGTTCAGATCTATCTATCTATCTATCTATCTATCTCATTCTGTTCAGATCTATCTATCTATCTATCTATCTCATTCTGTTCAGATCTATCTATCTATCTATCTATCTATCTATCTATCTATCTATCTATCTATATATATATATATATATATATATAATTTTCAGCTCGCCCCACTTCCCAAACTCCAATCAAATTTGGGTGTGGACGCTTCTTAGTCAAAATGAGAATTTTTCAGTAACCAGCTCGGATAGATAGATCGGAAAATGGATTCCTCAAATGAAAAGTTGATTATTAATAGATTCGGAAGGATGAGTAAAAATATCCGGCGAGAATGACAGATAGATCGATCTGTTAAGATTTTTCGGACGTTTGGGTGTACATACAAATATTTATATTACCATCAAATATCGATGGTTTGCCAAGATTACTCGATCATAGAAAAGAGATAAAAAATGATGAAAACGACGCAAGTGGTCTCCTATGTTGACCGATGAGACTAAATTCTCCGAGACAAACTTCCAAAGATGACAATATCATTTGATAAATACCAAAGGTAAACACAACTTTGTGTTTTTCTCTTTTTTTTCACTTTATCGTCTTTTAAGTTTTCTATTTATCAAGTTTAAACGAACCTTTTGTTTTTCAACCTACTTATGTTTAATATTTTAGTTTTCTGTGCGGTTGAATGCTCAGATACTTTTTTCCTAGGATTAAGAAATGGGATTGTCTATCCATCAAACAAATCCTCTTTTATTCTTCCATTTAAGTATTTTTACAGCGTAGCAGATGGCGGATTCTTCGCAAAGTAATGTCACTAGTGATGCTAATGATGGCTATTGACATTTAAAGAAATCATAATAAGCGCCATTAAAAATGTTTTTATAAAGTTTTTAACTCTACAAACATCAGTTGAAAAATCTGCTTAGAAATTCGTTAGAATTCTGTTCTCTGGAAATTTTCAGATCTCCCTCCGTCAGCTGTCCTTGTGTGGTACTAATCTAATCTTAAACATTACACTTTTCTTTCTTTTTTATTATCGTGTATTAGGTAATCAAGAAATATCATACTGTTTTCAAGATCCTGTCTTGTCAGCTTAAAAGTAAAAAGGAAATTATTCGAACGGCACATACTTATGTGAGAAACTAAATGATAACTCTCGCATTTATTGTGATGTCACTCCCGTAAGTTTCTGCTAGGCCGAGAGCCAGATTTTATAATTTGTCGGTAGTTGAAGTATGTCGTGTGGGCGAATTGGTGAGTCTAGTCGAATTCATTTCGAGTAACATACTCTACAGACAAAAATTTTGAGGTCCCCATTCATTTAAAAATATATATATTATAATGAGATATTTTCGTATTTTTTAAAAGTAAAAGTAACATTCCATCATCACCGATCGGACCTTGATCTATCACTAATCGCGATGAACTGATATTTCCTTTGGGAGATCTCGTGTATTGAACGCTCAACCGAGACCTAAAATGGTGACCCACATATATTTTGTCGGGCCTCTTTGAGTCGGTGGGGTTTTGTTAATTCCTTATTTTTCCAGAGGGTTGTGTTTCGAGTAATAGGAAAAGGATTTTAATTTCTAATTGGCGTAACATAATCTTTCTTCGTTAGTGTTCACACTACCCGTTGGTCCTGTGCCGCATTAGGCTAAGTTTAGCGATTATAAATTGTAAAAGAATGTGAGAAAAAAATAATTTTCTAGATTTTTCTAAAATGTGTGTAATTTGTGACTCAGATCATGCAGAACAGACAAGTGGATATCAAGAAAGGCAAATGCAAAGTTAGCCTGTGTTAATCACCCCCCCCTATCCACCGATCTGGAGATGGCAATAAACTACATCCGGTAGAAAGGACTCTGATCAGGTTTTGAGGAGCATGGTATCACCTCTTAAATGCTGTTGTTCCCAGGTCCATCCTGACCTGGGGTGGTAGCACCTGTTAAGTTCTCGGCTAATAGCAAATAGTTAACCCCCAAACTGGAGTCCAAACACTATGAAAGTATAAACGAATTTATAGTAAAAATACCAGCAATATATTTTCATAGTAAAAAAATTACCAGCAATACATTTCTGTAAGGGAAAAATATAACCAACAATACGTTTTTGTAACCAAAAAAAATAGATTTTTTGTAAAAGAAAAAAAAACATTACGAGCAAAACATTGCTTAGTCAAAGAAATTACGAATACTTCAAAGAAAAATTAAATTACAACATTAAATGACTCATAAGGAGTTGACATGACGTTAAACAAACAACCAAAACAGCTCCACTTAGATTGCAAGCGTGGAAAAGAACCGTATTGCAGGAGATATATAAAGACCCACCTAAGAGAGGAGAATGGAGAGACTTTCGGATATCGCATATAAGAATGTAAGGTACACGTTCGGTGAGGGCTCAGGGCCGTGCACACACACTGGCTTGCAGTAACTGATGCGTCTGGAGTTAAGTAAAATGTAATGTTATGTTCGAGAGATTAAATCTCGTGTTTTCCTTTGTAATGTATGATATTTTATTACAGGAGGAGCAAGTCTCTTGACTTCAGATTTTTGCAAATATGGCAGTTTATTAACGTTTGTTTGCTTAACGGCATAACAACACTTTTTGATCATTTAATGCCAAAATTTAATATTGTGGATGTAATAAAAATATGAGATATGTTATTCTGCTTTCACAATTGAATACATGGTAGATGATACTCAGCTTTTGTGCATATATATGTTTGTGTGGATATTATTATTCAAGGCCGTGGTATGTGTGTTTTATTTTGTAGTTTTGTTGAAGTTGTATTTTTGGAATACATTTTGATTTCTTTAAGTAATTGTAGGAGATTATATGGATTAATATGGATTAATATGGATTAATATCATGAAAGAGTTCTTTCGTCTTGGTTGTTTCACTGATTATGTTTAGTGTCATATCAAGTTGTACAGGTTATTTACTGCCGACATTTTAATATTTAAAATAAAAGAAAATTATGGCTTCAACTAAATATATTTTAAACATAATTTTGTGCATTCGAGTACAGATAAAATTTATTGTTGGTCATTTTGCTGTAAAATATATTTTTATGCTTTCAAAGTGTTTTTTTCTGGTTTCATTATTTGCCCATAACTGGGGCGTTAACAGGTGCTACCACCCCGGGTCAGAGTGAACCACAGCAATTAAGTGGTGGATCCACGCTCTTCAAACCTCCAATCTCCCCATCAGAAGCTTTACTTTAGTTACAAATAATATAGCTAGCCATTCGTATACCACTAGTTCAACACCCACAGAGCCTACCTGTGGTTTATACTGCAACTGTGCTGAGCAGACCTTAGTTGCAGTTTCTGGGAAAGAGCGAATTTGAACAAGGCATGTTCAAGTTAGGGATAGGGTTAGGTCACGATGACTTATGACTTCGTGCTAACATAACTATCGAGATTATTTAACTCACAAGGTTGGGTCAACACGCAGTATGGTTTTCAGGGACTTTCCAAAGGTACCGCACACAGGGATCGCCCCTCTCCAGTCCGATAACACCAGGAAGTCTCCTTCCTGACAAATTGACCATGGTGAGATTCGAACCTGGGTCTAATGGTCAGAATGCGAACGTTCCATATAGTTACTAAAGAATAATAACACAATAAAGACGTTATGAGGTATAACTTGGACATAATTGCGCACTGGGCCTATCTATATTTAAGTTCAAATATTAGGTTGGTGCAAAAATAATGTCGTTTTTTGACGTATTTTTAACGTCAAAAAACCGACAGTATTTTTGCTAATAATTATTTTTAATAAAGTAAAACGAAAAATGCAAAGCAAAACGAAGCATTTTGTTTTTAATTTTAGAAATTTTTTTGTTTCTAACTCGTTCACACCCAGTAACCCCTTATGAAAATTTTCATGGATTTTGATGTTATTCTGGGGATATTCTGGATTTTGTCCAAATCTGTGAATTTCTTTTGCTCATGCTAAGTTTCGAAAAAGAAAAAAAAAAACTATATAAAAGACACTATTCATTCATAATGTTGAATGTGTTAAAATTTTTCAACTTTTTAACGAGAAAAATGTCAAGTTGATGCTAAAAATGCTGCAAAACATTGTTGATTTATTTAAGAGATGTAGTAGAATGGCGGTCCCCGGATCATAGATTCGGAGTTGTGCGCACAATACACTTGCACCGGCCCTGACGCACCGGCCCTGACACAACGGCTGAAACGCTGCGGTTATAAGAACAAATCTATTAGTCTGAGACTAAATACGCTTCAGTCACTTAGACAAACAAGAGTTAAATCACTCGTAGTAGGAATAGTGACAACAGTATACAAAATTTTTAATATATACCTATGATTTAAAACTCTATGCGTTGTGAAAGTGTTTGCGCGTGGCATAGATTTATATTCAAGTGCATTTAAGCACGTAGATGTACTTTCACATAAACACTCGACATAACAGCTGCAAATGAAGTAACTATCATCGCCGATGCAGTCGAGCGCGTGCAGACGCTTCTAAACCAGATAGACGCAAAGAAAGATATGAAAGGCATTACACTTAAATAAACTTAACAAAAACTCGAAAAGATAGCATCGTTTTCATAAATCGGTGAATGCTGAGAGAAGAAGACTTGTCTGATAATAAGCGGTAGGCAAAGAAATTTTTATTGGGAAGAGAAAGAACGACTAGAGAGATAATGGTGATCCCGTCTTTGAAAACCTAAAACGACATCTGCTGTCGACATTGCAAATCCGTCAGTGGGTGTAAGGTCGAGTTAAACGGTTTCTTGTGCTGCCAATCGTTACATCCGTCTCCGATTCTGTTCAATAAAAGGCTCCGACTCTATCTTAGTCATACACTTTGATTCAGTGGGTAGTTTTGTGAAGAAAGGTCACTTACAGGAAATAGAAAGTAGAATTTTGGTAACAAAATGCCGTTAGTGTCTCTGTGTGCATAGTTTCATATATTATATATGCACACGGTGAAAAAAGAAGTGTGTATATTACCATAATTAAGCACATTTATTGAGATCAGCTAAATCTGGCACAAGAACACGGTCGTACCCAAAGAAAATCAGCGTAATTAAACTAGATAAACGGTCTGCGAGATACTCCAATAGCTTCATGTTCTACTCTAATAGCTTCATGTCTCACACCTCTCGCCTGTGGAACACCCTTCCCTATTCCAGCTTCCCTGAGAGCTATAATCTCCAGCTATTCAAGTGTAATGTCAATCGACATCTCCAGTTGCCTTGATCTATCCACTACTCTCATCCTTTCTTCTATCACTCCTTTCTGATCTTGCTCCAAATTTTCTGTAACCCCTTGCATCCTAGTGGCTTCCCGCCTTGCTTGGGGTGAAACGCTTAAAAAAAAAAAGTTTGTGATTCATCACGCCGAACGCCATCATTGGCTTAAAAGTTATGAAAAAGGTGAATGCAAGTTAGATTCCCGTTGGAAGACATATTTTCTTTTGTAGGGTTTAAATCAGTAAGCCGGTAGACATTAATTTCTCTGTTTTAAAAACAAGAGTATCTACTCAAACAAGTGTACCCACTAAATATAAGGATTTTGCTTTAATACTGATGTTCACCCGCTACAAGATCCGAGACCCACTCAAGGTAGAGTGTCACTGTTCGTTGTTGTGTAAGCGTAAGAAAACAAGATGTGCATCTCATTGGGTTATGCAGATGAGATAACGATTAACCCTAGACTTGAATAAGCTAAGATTATTATTGGGATTTTTATTGATTGGTTCATTTTTTACGGCTTATCAACTCATTACAGGTTATTTAAAGCCAGAAAATATTTTGTTATTGTAAGAATATATTTTGTGAGATAATAATGATTTAGTGATACAAGTTTTACTAATTAACCCATAGATGAGGGAAGAAGAGGCGGATTCATACCATTCCCAAGTGAATTTGCGCGTCAGTGAATATAATCAACCCAACTGGAATTGGAAGTCAGATTAACAATTCCGAGTCATTATACTTGACAACACGAGCACATCCAAGTTTACAGCACCTAGTATGCTCAAGCAGTCAGCCATCTAAGTAATGACCAGACTCGACGTTGCTTAACTTCGGTGATCGTACGGAAACCGATGTGTCAATGTTATGTAGCTGTAAAACTTTTAGTGATTGGCAAAACAAAAGTGATTGTTCCAAAAAGTAGCAGTTCGTAGGAAGAAGCTATACGAGTGGAACTTCTTACTAATGGTTTACGAAACGGATGAGAATGAGCCATCTGTGTATTACGTCGCATGGTGAATACCAGTTGCTGATTGGTCCAAGGAATATAGATCATCAGATCACATACCATAGAAATAGCGATATAGTATCGAGAGGCTGGCGACGTTTTGTCCGTGGGAAAGGTGTTAGGGTGGAAAATAACTCATGAAGCCCGCGTAGACGCTTTTGAACTTAAATGTCGAATTAAGAAAGTCTATTATTCGCTAAAAAATCCATTGCTTACGTTTTGAATACGAAAATTAACGGATATAGACATCGACAGGTCTCAACAAAAGATGTGCAATTATTATGTTGGTGCAAAAATAATGACGTAACAATGTCGGTTTTTGACGTATTTTTTAACGTCAAAAAACGACATTATTACGTCATTATTTTTGCACCAACCTAATAAATAGATTAATTGACCATTGTTTTTTTTTATTTTTATGATAGCTTGTTTTAGTCTTATTGATACGGTTGAAACGTTGTTCCTCTGATTAAAAAAAGGTATACAAATTTGTTTGCTGTCGGGAGGCACATTTTCTTTAGTTGGACTCTCGATCTCTATGCTGGTTGATATTAACTTCCCCATTTAAATTTTTTATTAACTATCTGCACAAGTCCAGACATTTACCAAACTTAGTTTAGCCTGGCACAAGGCGAAAATGCATGAGATATCGAATTCATTACAATACAGACATTAGGGCTTAGAGAATTTAACACTTACAGTTTCAATATTTTCATTTATTTCTATTTATGACTAGATTAAAAGCTGCCCTCCGTGCGGACTTTTAAGATAGTAATAGGCCCAACTTAGAAAACAGCAATGATCATTTTGAAGAAATAAGTTTGAATTAAATTGAAAAAATTACCCGTAAACAGCTTAAATAGAGTTCGCACCGTTGTGATTGGCTGTTGGTCAATCTCCAATCAAATGTGTGATAACGGGGTATATTTATAGAAGTCAGTGTCTACAAGCATTTTTTAGAGGGCGTTTCAGAGTCTGATCAGCTCTGACGGGGTCGATTTGGTGAGGTCAGTATGATGTTTGAAAGACCCGAAACTGCCCAATGATCCATCTCCAGAACATCATTGACGACGCCCTCTAGCGCTAAAAGAGCGTATATTCAAAGCATGGAACTTCAAAATCTCATTTTAACTCACTCCATCAGTCCAATTTCGGCTAAAAGACCGATTTGGGCCGAAATTCCAATCGAAAATTGAGTTCTTCAAATCGCAAACTACGTGGAACTTCAATTGAGTTCTTCAAATCAAAAACTCTGCGGAACTTCAAAATCTCAAACCACGAAACCTCTCACTTTAACTCTGATTCTTTGGTATTTTGAAGAAATAAAACAGATTTCCTCAATTCACAAATTTTGGGAGATATTTGAAATTAAATTTAAAACAAAAAAAATTAAATTCACAAAGTTTTTGTGTTACATTAAACTCGGTATAAACTAAATTTTTTAGATCACTAATTTTTTTCAGTTATTTTAAAATTTGAATTTTTAATTATTCGTCCTAATCCGGACAGAAATCCCAATGCTGGATGAAGGTCAGATTTTTAATCCTGGGATCATCCTGATTCCAAAAAGATATAATATTAGGTTGGTGCAAAAATAATATCGTTTTCTAACATATGTTACTATGTGAGAAAACAACATTATTTTTTCCACCAACCTAATATGTCTATGTAGAGCAAGTGTAGCCCGAGTTAGAAAAGTTTCAGACACACGGAGGGAGACACAGAATTTACCGTTTATTTATTAAGATTTTTATTTTAGTTATTTTCTTTTCTTTATTTTGTCATGTTTGTCTGATGAACCGGTGTTATCAGATAAAAATTTATTTCACAAGGTTCTGCTTATTCGGTTAATTAGTAAGTTAGCACGAACATTTATCCTGTCATTATTTCAAAAAAGAGAGCATCCATAAAAAATAATAAAAAAGAAAGGTGATAATGTTCTCGTGCTTTTAATGTCCGCTTCATTGATATGGAAAAAAACTTTTCAAATTGATTCTTTTCTATTTGTACCATATTACTTCTATAAATAATGACCTGTAATCATACTTGTAATTGTAATTGCAATGTTAATCTCAAATTTTTAACAGTGCAATAAGGGAATTTTCACGGCTTATAAGTCATTTAATAGTTCTAATGAATCATTCAACAATGAGTTCGTTTCTCTGCTTCATATTCATATAAAGATACTGTAGAGATGCAAAATGCGATTATCGCCCTTTGGTCGAAATGAAGCCACGTGAATTATCTATCTATCTATCTATCTATCTATCTATCTATCTATCTATCTATCTATCTATTAGGTTGGTGCAAAAATAATGACGTAATAATGTCGTTTTTTGACGTATTTTTTAACGTCAAAAAACGACATTAATACGTCATTATTTGTGCACCAACCTTCTATCTATCTATCTATCTATCTATCTCATTCTATTCCTGTCTATCTATCTATCTATCTCTCACTCATTCACTTACTTTTTTCATATCTGTTTATCTATTAGGTTTTACATAAATTTGTTCGTTTGTTACAACTTATTTTAATACTTATCATTTATTAATAATCATGATGAATCATTTATCAAGCTATTCCTTTTCGTGGTTTACGACTACCTCCTAACGATCCGCTAACCGTTCATTGGCTCGTCGGCAGAAATCACTAGATTTTGACTCGAAAAATTTATCAAGCCACTTTTTAAGCTCCACATCGTTGTTGAACGAAACGCGCCTCAAATTGTTGGAAAGCGACCGAAAAAGGCAGTAGTCTGGTGGGTTTAAATCAAGAGAATATGGTAGATGAGGCCGAACTTCCCTTCCCAATCGAGCTATTTTATGCCATGCTTGATCCTGATAGCGACGGGGAGGCAAAAATTGCCATGTTCAATAACCATATCATCGGTTAGGTCTTTTCAACTGAATTGCCTTTTTGAGCTTCTGTTCATCTGTTCAGCATACAGTTTAGCATTGACCATTTTTTTTGTTCTGGACCTTACTCATTGTCAACTAACATGAGAATTTGCCATCTTCTGAGCCAATTCCATAGTGGTTTGGTGGTGTTGTTCTTTAATCAGAGCGTACGGTTGGTTGTCATCAAACTCGGTGCCAGAACGCAGAGAGTCTGTGAGTTAGAACTTCTTCGCCTTGAAACGGGAAAACCATTTCTGTACCATTCTGTCGGCAATGAAATCATCTCCGTCCACAGCACAAATGTCTCGAGCAGTTTTGGCAGCGCTAACATTTAAAGATTATCTATTGTACACGTTTTAGAAAGTTTGTGGAGTATTCGTAATTAATTTTATTGAGGTTTGGTTTCAATTTTTAAAATATAAATAGCTTCGAGAATTTTTAGTTTGTTTTTATTCTTTTCGTGGAAAAGTATGGAGGTATTTTCGACGAGAATTTTCTGAGTTGCGAGTGTGGACAGGTATGTTTTAAATGTTTAGAAATATTGGACGGGTTACTCAGGTGAAGACTTACCTACGTGAAAGCGTTGTTGCGCTGTGTCCAACATAGATATTATTTTTATCGTTGGAGATGCAATATCCCAGAGGACATTTAAATTTATAAATGATGTTGGTTTTCTGCAACACACAAGTGGCCGGGGAAGAGTCATTACGAATGATTTTATTAGATATAGTGGATTTAGTATAGTATATAATAAGTTTTATTTTTTTTTTTACTATGGTCTGTTGTGGATGTATTAGTTCTTATAAATTTTTTTAGGATATTTTCGGCTTTTTCGTCGTCGAAAATACCTCCATACTTTTCCACGAAAACAAATATTCTTTAAATGTTAGTGCTGTCATTAACAGTTTTTCCTTTATCTAGCAACGACTCAAGTCGGGAATTTTTCCACAGCATACTTATTTACCTCCCCTTAAACGGTGTCCATCACCCACACCATGACACAACGTACCTCACTCCACATATAAAAATACTTACTCTATAATTAACAATGCCCTGATGATGACATTATGCTATGTCGAAAGTACTCGGAAATAAATACTATATGAGACAACACGGTGTTTTCCTTTCGTCTTTTAATAACCGCAGAAAAAAGCTTATTCGCGAATATGAAAGGATCCTATCGAGAATAGGTAGACAGAACATGTCTAATTTATTTAACGAAACCTGTTTTAATGAAAATATTCTGCCGAAATATACGCATATATATATATATATATATATATATATATATATATATTCATGCACGTTTCATTAAATAATATAGACAAGTGGTGTCTATTTATTTTATGTCAATTTTTTTCGTAACGTCTGATAAGTTTAATAACATTATCGTTGAACGAAGAAAGAAATTCACAATATTGATCCATATTTTTTTAATACAATCTAAGCTTTCGGCTTACATAAGCCATTATCAAAGATCTCAATTACAACATATTAAGCAATATACGGACAAGACAGTGATGATAGTCTGTCATTGTTTACATAGATGATTTCTAAGCAACGATAAACACGTACATATAAGACGCTAGAAGCGAAAATCGCACCGCATCTCATGACGTCACACATGACCACACGAGAGTGAATTGTAGAAGTATGGGAAGCCGTTGGTATAAACCAATGGCTTCTGTTACCAATTATAGACACACACACACACAGATATATATATATATATATATATATATATATATATATATATATATATATATATATATATATATATATATATATAAGGTAGATTTTTCCATATCTTTCTGTAGATGATTTTAGAAAATCAGGAATATGCTATAATAAGATGTTCTTCATATTTTCTGTGTGTATCGTGGGATAACTTTTTCTTCGATGCATTTCAGTCAGCAAGAAATTTTACACTAATAGAAAGACTAAACAATCCACTAAGACAAAAATGTTTAGAATGTGTGTTAATCGGTAGATCATCGACGGTAAATTTGCGTCCAGATTCTTATACATGTATATATAATATCAATCAGCTAAGTGACAAATTTTATATTTGTATTAATCCTAATGCATATATTACACATTAAATTTTGTCACCTAGCATCATCCATACTTTACCTAAACTTTTCAGTTAGCCCGATGTATATTTATGAACGTTTCTTAAATTTTAAAAAATTGAAAAACTAACGACATTTTCCTTTTGTTTATAAATGCATGTTGAAAAGTAAAACCCTACATTTGCCTTGATGAAGTCCATCAGAGGACGAAACAAGGCGTCTAAGATAAGATATACTTTTAGATATATTTTTAGATATCTTTTAGTAACTCGTTAGCCGTCTTTAACGAAACATATATATTTTGAAGCTAAGTTTTGGACTTATTATTTTTATAAATTTCGAAAATTAATATGCGTTATCATGCGTAAAGATTTCGTACATTTCGCAAGTTTAGCAATTATTTATTTTCGACATTGTTCAACTCTAAGCGGGATCTATTCAAAATTATAATTTATTCCCTTTCATTTTATTATTAGCACTGTTTAAAATAACTGCATAATTTATTTTATTTCAACTGATTTTACCTATTACGGCATTCATGTTACTAATAATACTGCTGCTACTATTGCTTCATATACAGAATGGCATGGATAAATGGTCGTCTAAATGGCGTAAAAATGAAAATAATACTGGCATCTCATTTTGACAGATATATTTATTAAAATTACACAAAAATATCTTGAAACACTAAAGAGTAAATTTATTCAATAAAATCACCATTCATCTTTAGTGTTACAAGGAGTTTTGTTAATCTCTCGCTCAACTGCGCCCTGCACATAATAATAAAGGGAATTGCAGTCTGAGGAGTTAGGTGGTCAAATGTAAGAAGAAATATGGTCTCAGAAATTGTCTGACAGCCATGAATGTGTTCTGCTGATTCTGTGACTTGGTGTAGAGTCATGTTGCCAGATATAGTGTCTTCCAGCAGCTACCCTCTTGATCCAGAGCAGCACTACCTACTCAAAACACATGATGTAGGCCGACGTGTTGACTCGGAGACCCTGTGGGAAAATGAACGGGGCATAACGTCGCCATCACTAGTGATCACTCTAAAGACCTTCCCCATTCGACTCATCCAACTTTTTTCGAATCCTCCGCACTGTCATCAAATTGACACCCAAACACTCTTAAATGTTTGGAGCTTCTGACGCGAATACCAAGCTTTACAGTATGGCATTACAAAATTTCTGGCAGAGTGAATTGAATCATGGCGCACTTTTTATCACAGACGGTACTCAACTGACCCAACTATACTGTGCAATCGACACAGTCAAAGACAAACAAAGCGCATGCGCGAAATTAAAAAATATAAAATAGCGACAAATTATCCATTACACCCTGTACACATATACGTTTCAATATAAACATATTACAGCGTATTAAGAATTCCTACACACAAAAAAGATAATTTTATCAACCGACACATAAATGCAAATGACGAGTATCTGACATTTCGATCGTCAAATGATTAATGATATTTTATAAACCCTATTTCGATGTAATTACACCAAACTGTTTAGGAACATCATTCTCTGAACATTTTGATTAGATTAGTATTTTCTCTTCTCAAGCCCAGTAGCTGTTATAACTCTTTCCAGTATTGATGGGAGTTTCCTTCCTAAACTTTTATTTGAAGTAGTGTGGAATGTCAACATCTTGATTATGTCATTATTTTCTCATCTCAAGCCCAGTAGCTGTTATCACTCTTTCCAGTATTGATGGGAGTTTCCTTCCTAACCTTTTATTTGAAGTAGTGTGGAATGTCAACATCTTGATTATGTCATTATTTTCTCATCTCAAGCCCAGTAGCTGTTATCACTCTTTCCAGTATTGATGGGAGTTTCCTTCCTAAACTTTTATTTGAAGTAGTGTGGAATGTCAACATCTTGATTATGTCATTATTTTCTCATCTCAAGCCCAGTAGCTGTTATCACTCTTTCCAGTATTGATGGGAGTTTCCTTCCTAAACCTTTATTTGAAGTAGTGTGGAATGTCAACATCTTGATTATGTCATTATTTTCTCTTCTCAAGCCCAGTAGCTGTCATCACTCTTTCCAGTATTGATGGAGGTTTCCTTCCTAACCTTTTATTTGAAGTAGTGTGGAATGTCAACATCTTGATTATGTCATTATTTTCTCTTCTCAAGCCCAGTAGCTGTCATCACTCTTTCCAGTATTGATGGGAGTTTCCTTCCTAAACTTTTATTTGAAGTAGTGTGGAATGTCAACATCTTGATTATGTCATTATTTTCTCTTCTCAAGCCCACCAGCTGTTATCACTCTTTCCAGTATTGATGGGAGTTTCCTTCCTAAACTTTTATTTGAAGTAGTGTGGAATGTCAACATCTTGATTATGTCATTATTTTCTCTTCTCAAGCCCACCAGCTGTTATCACTCTTTGCAGTATTGATGGGGGTTTCCTTCCTAACCTTTTATTTGAAGTAGTGTGGAATATCAACATCTTGGTTATGTCATTATTTTCTCTTCTCAAGCCCAGTAGCTGTTATCACTCTTTCCAGTATTGATGGGAGTTTCCTTCCTAAACTTTTATTTGAAGTAGTGTGGAATGTCAAAATCTTGATTATGTCATTATTTTCTCTTCTCAAGCCCAGTAGCTGTCATCACTCTTTCCAGTATTGATGGAGGTTTCCTTCCTAACCTTTTATTTGAAGTAGTGTGGAATGTCAACATCTTGATTATGTCATTATTTTCTCTTCTCAAGCCCACCAGCTGTTATCACTCTTTCCAGTATTGATGGGAGTTTCCTTCCTAAACTTTTATTTGAAGTAGTGTGGAATGTCAACATCTTGATTATGTCATTATTTTCTCTTCTCAAGCCCACCAGCTGTTATCACTCTTTGCAGTATTGATGGGGGTTTCCTTCCTAACCTTTTATTTGAAGTAGTGTGGAATATCAACATCTTGGTTATGTCATTATTTTCTCTTCTCAAGCCCAGTAGCTGTTATCACTCTTTCCAGTATTGATGGGAGTTTTCTTTCCTAACCTTTTATTTGAAGTAGTGTACAATGTTATCATATTGATAATGTCATTATTTTCTTTTCGGGTTACATGTGATCTAAATTTTTATTGTTGCTACTCCTCAACTGATGTGATTTTTGTTTTTTGGTTCAGTTCTTTTTGACTGTGCGGCGCCAATCTAAATATTCAAATAAGTATGGTCGTTGTCAAAACCTTCAGGCTTCATTTGCTGAAAGCCATAATAATATTCTGAATATGCAAAACGGGAAGTTTTAAGGAAAATAGAAATGACAAAAATATATATACTTATAATTAGAATGCTTCAGTTGAATTTTTGAGGAAAGTGGGGCTGTAGAATTTAAAATCCACAAGACAGTGAAGGCAAGGAAGGCAGAGGAAAACAGCAAGTAAACTACTTTATAAGTTTGAGTGAATGGATTGTGAATTAGAGCCAGAAATGTCAGGAAATTGTAGAGAGACATATATTCCAGCATTGTTATTGATTCTTTCTTTAGTTCAATTCTAATGTTCAAAGTACATCATAAGGCGGGCCACAATACTGAAAGAGATAAGTTTTTTTTTTAAATAAAGATATCGCAGCCATTTTTTAAACTAAAGTATCTGCCTTAGAAATAGGGAAATTTTTTTTCCTCCGTGGAAAAGATTCCTTGTATAATTGAAAACATAGAAGTGTTTGTATTTTATCACTAATGACAGCGTGATTAACATACATTGCTGGCTGTGATTTGGTTCTAATTTATTCACTTGAGTATAAAAAAATATTTGTAAAAGAAGAATAATTATCATTGGTGTTTCCTGTTTCAGCGACAATCGCCAGTCGTTTAAAATGCTTACAAACTTACCTTCAACGAAAAGTTACAACATTCAAGAAACACTGTACATAATTGTTTATGTGTGTCTTTTTTGCATAGGTGTGTGTGGGTGAACAAGTAAGAACTAAAGGAAGAAAACATCATATTTTAATAAACATCATTTTCCTCATGAAATCAGGCGTGCCTTTTAGAAAGCCAATTTGAATTTTTATCTACTATTTATTTTTAATGTTTTTAAATTTTACCGCAATAGGAGTAGATAATTTTACCTATCACCCGGTTCATTCTCCTCTCCAGTCTTTTGAACAGGAGTAGAGGTTTATCACATTATTTCTGCTTACGATTGTGTTTCCGGTTCCTTCTGAAGTCAAGTCCTTCACTCCCAGAAGCCTTGTGCGTCTTAGTGGTATTATCGCCTTCTTTAGGGTGAGTGAATTGATAAAAAAATACACACATGAAAGAGAGAGCGAGAAAGAGTGTGTGTGTGTGAGAGAGAGAGAGAGAGAGAGAGAGAGAGTAAAATGGTACCTTTGCTCCTTAGGGGACAGTGAACTATGGATGGTAGTAAAAGTCTGAATACTTTTTGTCTTGGATTTCTAACGTATTTTGCTTTAACAAAGTTAAAATTGTGACCATTCCTTATTGCTTAAAAAAAGCAAAAAAGCAAAGGTCTGAATATGTTCGTTAAAACAGACAAAGAATATAATGTCTGAAACAGATATATCTCATAAAAGTAAAATCATATGAAGTAATTTTTTCTGTTTTTCCTGTGGCATATAACCCCCACCTCTCTGTTTTCTATCTATCTGATGCATTCATTTTGAAAAACTTGAAAAGAACAATAAATTTCAGGAACGTTAAGGAATACCCACTTTGAAAAATCGATCAGCGTGAAACAGTGCTGTTAATGGTCAAATAAAATACATTTTATTTCATGTTTATTGCATGTATGTAAGCTTGCATGTATATATGCATTTTAATCTCTTGCTCAAATATTTCTCGCGCTGATAAAATTGCCATACTTTGGTGACTTCAATGCCGAACTTGACAAGGATTACCAAACCTGGGACGTCATTGGAAAACATGGTCCCAGAAATTGCAATCGTAATGGCTTCTTACTATTGAAAATGTTCCAGTACAAAGATAAATTCAAAACAAAAAAATGGATGCACCCATGTTCAAAGCAATTACATATGATTGATTTTGTTCGGAGGTGAGATGCTCAAGATGTGTGCAGTGTCCATATTATGCGGTGGGCTGCATGCTGCACTGACCATCATTCTGTACATGAAAAGGTGAATTTTTTTTTGTATAACTCAAGATAAGTATAAAGATTGTCATTATCAAAGAAATCGAATGTAGCACATTTGAAAGAGAATGTCATTGATTTATTGAGTCGTTTTCTACGGCTTCGCAGATTATTTAAGGCCAGAATTTTTTTTTCCATTTTGAGAATTTTCTTTTGAGATAATAATAGTTTAGAGATACAAGTCTTACTAATTAACCTGGGGGAAAGAGGAGGTGGATTGATACCCTTTACAAGGGCATTTACACGTAAGTGAATATGACGAACCTAACTGGAATTGGAACTCGTCTCTCCGATTAACAATTCCAAGACATTATCTATTACACCACCTGCGCATCCAAGCTTACAGAACCTGGTATTCCCAAGTGGTTACCCATCTAGGTACTGACCAGGCTTGACGTTGTTTAACTTCGGTGATCGCACAGGAACCGGCCTTTTAACCTGATGTGGCTGTAAGCTCAGGATGTCATTTAAGAAAATGAAGGGAATGGTTGACATTCAGTGAAATGACTTACGGGAAAAGTTAAGATTATCTGTTAATGGTGTTTCCAAATATGTTTTAGTTTTAGTGGAAAGAAGACATCAAGAATGAGAATGAAGATGAAAGAAATGGAAAAAAATAGAGCTAATGAGAATTCATAGGAAACGACCAGACGTGAGTAAAAATGGAACTTTTTACAAAGAGGTGAAATGCAAAGTACAACGTAAGCTCCATAACATACAAAACCTTTGACGCAGGAATATAACAGACTTTGAATCTCATTCCAACAGTACGAAACTTCTGTATAACGTCTTTTTCCCTGGCAGTTCTGCGATTTTTTATTCTATCACTTGACATTATTAACAAACTTTTAAATAAGCAATCTCAAGCTAATGACGAATTTGTTAATTCAGTTCCCTATATGGCAAAAATTTCTTCATAAAGGCGAAAAGGATATTTAAAAAAGAAAACGAATTGTAGTAAGTTTTTGGTTATAATGAGATTTTAAAATGTACACTTTAAAATCTGTTTAAAATTCTGACTTAATACAAAATGTTTGGATAAAAGAGAGCATACCAGATAATTGGAAAGATACACTTATATTTGTTCTCTCTAAAGGGAAAGATGATTCAGCTTTAACTATATAAGTATGATTGAAAATTACCGTGGTTTATCCGTTCTCTATGTTGTAGGCAAGGTATTTTCTAGGATCCTGCTGAATAGACTTCATACTATCACTGTTGAAGTCCTTCCTGAATCCTAGTGTGATTTCAGACATGATATTTTCTGTTAGGCATTGAGCAGAAGATAGACCTGCATCAAGTTTTCGTTGATCTAACAAAGGCGCTTTTGATACTGTAACTAGAAATGCCTTATTGAAGATTCTGAAGAAGCTTGGATTTCCTGTTGGTATTTCTTCTTAGAGGTTTCCACGAAGAAATGGAAGCTTGTATCAACGGAGGTAGTAAGATCCCTGGTTCAATTTTTTTAAAATAATTTCGGCCTATCTGGGCGTGTTTCATAAAATAAATACGCCAAAAATCCACCTTCATCCCAACTGTGCGCCGACAGCTTAGTGGTAGAATATCCGCCTGATACCAATTCAGTCGTGTTTCGATCCTAGCTAGAGGCAACCGGATGTCAAGCCGCACTGATGAGCTGCGAAACAGTCTGTCTGTGGGTGACATTATATATATATATTATGAAGTGTTACTTCAGAACACGCGCATACACACTACAAAACTGTACATCTTGTTTCAACGTAAAAATTTTTTAACGTTTCATCAGGTGGAAAATCACGATGCTACTAAAATATTTTAATCCGAATTGCAGTTAATGAAGCACATCTTCCTCTTCCGTCATTGGAAAGTTTCCCATAACAGGTAAAAAAGAATTTACATGTGAAGAAAGAAAGGTAGCTAAGTGATGAGAGAGAGAGAGAGAAAGAGAGAGAGAGGGGGAGAGAGGAAAAAAAAGATGAAAAAGGCCAAGAAAAGGAAATAAAAGTTGAGGAAAAAGGTGGAAGGAGGTAAGATAAAATAAGACGGGACAAATTCAACCAATTGTGTTCCATCGAATCATAGAATTCGTATTTTAACGGTTAATATAGTGGGGTTAGGTTAATGTTTCTAAGACAAAAACTTCCTCTGCTCGGAGACAATTATTCATGGAATATAAAAGAGTACTACAGTATTTTATGAAATGGACTTTCTAATATAAATTAGAATACTAAACCGATTTTAAGTCTATATTGTCATACTAGCAGCATGACCCGGCGTTGCCCGTGCTTGATTAAAAAATCGTACGACTCATAGAGCAATCGCTATCACTTGACTTAAAATATTTTTGCCCTTCCTTGCCTTTACGATTAAAGCAATAGTGTTGACAAAGTCGAATATGTCATTTGTGGCTCAAAGTCAGAACTGGTAGCACCCATTCCAAAATTTGAGGTCAAATGTTTTCTTCCACTCCACTGCACACACTGACCTGTTTCTTCCCGCGCATAGCGTCACCTTAAATTAATCTGCATTTAGGAAATACCCACCCGGAAAAAAAACATTTTTAAGGGTTGATCGATTGTCGATTTGCACTCTGTTTGGCGGGGGGGGGGCGCTCAGCGTTGAAACTTCCCATGGTGACTCCCAATGGCCTCCTCATAAATCCGGTCAGTTTTCGTTAAAAACCGACATGCGGTTCAGGCGCAATCTGGGCGTATCGGTTTTTGGGTTATATCGATTTTCAGCGCTGTTTAGGGGTCAGTGGCCATGAAACTTCTGGATAACATTTCTAACGATAGACTCTAAGAGGGTGTCAAATTTGGTTGAAATGCGATCATTCCTTCTGTAAGCAGATTTTTTCGATTATCGATTTTTTCGGAACCTGAGTCCGAACTCAAAAATCGGCCTCCGTTATATCCTTACGGCAGCCATTTGCAAACTTGTGGCGAAAACCGCATCGAAATCGGGTGAGAAATGCGGTCTGGATGAGGTAACAACGCCCACGACAGACACACAGACAGACAAGAGAAATATAGATAGTAGATTAATTATACTTAACCAAATTTTACTTTACTGTATGAATTAGAATACTACATACATTTTAAACTTTCGTATTATTTTTTAGCATAAAGAGTTATTAAAGAGAAAAATAATTTTTTTTAAAATAAATAGGTAGTGAAATCGAGACAGAAATATTAGGTTGATGCAAAAATAATATCGTTTAAAAAATACGTCAAAAAACGATATTATTTTTGCACCAACCTAATAAAAATAAAATAACATTAAAATTAATATTAACCTTCAAATTTCAATAAATTAAGTTGGAAAAGGGAATTGATGTTATTGCATATTGAAAGGTAAAAAAAAAAAGAGAAAAAAAGACAGGGTGATAGAGTTGAGCGTGCATCGAAATCTGACAGACTCGGCGCCACTCATTAACACTCCATTGAGAAAGACTGCTAATTTTATGTGTATTGTTTTTAGGAATGTGAACGAACACTTTTATATTTTTAAATTTCTACACTATTATAACAGTAATTTATTAATATTAATTATAACGTATTATTAAAGCAGTTAAGTAACAATGTTTAAAACAAATAATGGATGAATAATAAAAGTACAAATAAAATTAAGATTATCATATTATAACTTAAAGAAATAAGAATATATTTTAGGTCCAGAGTTAAATTTCAAAGTAAAATTAAAATGAAATATATAATACAAGTATAACTTGAGTATATTGACGGTGGTTACAATGCTATGTTTATAAAAATAATAAACATAAGGGAATTCATTCGAGGATTAGAAATTTCTTTAGCAAGATTGTAAGGTTAATTCCTTTGTATGTTTACAATTTATTGCCGTTTCATATCTCCGATTCAATAGATTGTCCTTGTTCAAGTATTTAATTATTTGTATTTTCTCCTGCAGGCAGAGAAAGCAATGTGTAGAATAACAATACAATAAACAACACTTACCGGCGTAAGAGTCCCAGCTAGCGTCCAGCTGGCAGACAAAAATAAAGCAGGTTGTAACTTAATACAAACCCTGCAAACTAACTGATGAATCAAGCTGGTATTTATATAGAAATACCTCCACTCAGGTACCAGCAGCCAATCACAGCCCAAGCAATGGACTATCCCACTTTAGCACAGTGAGATGCTCCATTGTACCATAAATAGCTCTCTTTCTCAAGGCTGAGGGATTATCCCCTCAGCTTGCTCCACAACTGAGTGTTTATCTTGACCACGTGATTGCTCGACACAATGCAGGACAAAAAACATTGTTATGTGTGCGTAGCGTAAATACACTAGCAGGAAAAACTGTTAGCTAAATATTATCGAAAACAATTTTAATGACAACTAAGCCCGAAATATGTTGTGTTTTGTTTTTTGTCGATTTGTATTTTCGTAATATAAACCGTGTAAACTGGATTCTGACAATATTTTTAAAACGAATAATAAATTTACAGAAGGAACTTTAACATTCAATCGGTTTGAGATGAGTCTCAAGCAACGTCGCTGGTTGGCCAACAAATGCTAATGTGTAAATTTGAATTTGATGTTCGTGTGACCCTATTTTTTCACAGAATTGAGATCATGGTTATACAACTTAAATCTATTGATTTTTTTTCTACAATTCATAATTGGATTCTACGCACACGTACACACGCGCACACACACACATATATATATATATATATATATGTGAAAATATGAAGAAATATAGTCTTAAAATGTGCTATATTTATGGGATAAAGTGATCAATATCAGAGATAGAGCGTGTGTAAATATAAAAGTGAACATAGAAGTCAACACTTATGTGAAAATATATAGAAAATAGGAAAAAACTCGTTAGGTAAATAATCCAAAGTTCTTTAGTATTTTTGTTATTATTTTTTAAAAAAAGTGCCCGATACAGAAACTTCAAGAATTAGTTATTTCAAAAATTTCGCTTGAAGATGGAACAGCTTGCTACTTTAAATCAATTTAATTCAAATAATTATATTGAAGTTTTCGGCTCTTGTTTTGAAACATGAGAACTGTGTGTGTGTGTGTGTGTGTGTGTGTGTGTGTGTGTGTGCGCGCGCGCGTGTGTGTTTATTCCGACAGCAGTAAATCTTACAAACATGTTTGGATAAATAATATAGATAAAATGATATAAAATGATAAAAATAATTAAGTACAAATCACACCCGCACACACACACACATATATATATATGATAAAAAAGTTTTAAGGTATACTATATTTATGGGTTAAAGTGCTCAATATCAGAGATAGAGCGTATTTAGATATAAATATAAAAATCGACACTGAAGTCAACGCCCAGTGTGTTTCATACTAAACGCAATCATCCGGCCATGTGCGCATGTGTGCGACTGTCACACGAAAAGCAAAAATCTACGATCTGTCATGTGTGCGTATCATAAATATAGCAGCAGGAGAAGCTGTCAGTCAATCAACTAAATATCAGCGCAAATACAACTAATGACAACTAAGCCCGAAATATGTGTTTTGTTTTTTGTCAATTGTGAGTTGATATATATATATATATATATATATCAACCCAATCAAGGCGATAATGTTACTAGGTGTGAATGAGAATGAGAAGACTTTATGAGAGACCGGAGTCCAATTCTAATAATAAAACAAAGAATAAACCACTACCCCTGTTCGAAAAACCGGGTGGAGTGTGAACCGAACGATAGGCGAACATATATACTGCTATTATATATATATATATATATATATATATATATATATATATATATATATATATATAGATAGATAGATAGATAGATAGATAGATAAACCCAGTGAGCCAGACAAACCTACCCAGGTTTCATCTAAGCGATTCGTCAGGGAAAGCTGGCTAAAGAGGCCTCTTTAGCCAGCTTTCCCTGACGATCCTCTTAGGTGAAACCTGGTTAGGTTTTTCTGGCTCGCTAGGTTTATCTAGGTCTGCTCTACGGTTGTATTGAGCTCTTTTGTTAGTTAGTTGTTCACTCGTGTCGGGGTTTTTTCTTTGGGCATCAAACCTGTATCTGTGCGATTTTTTTCGACAGACTTTCATGTTTCTAGCTCTTTCTTTTTTTAAAAACTTTTTTCGATCGAGATTGATTTCATTATTGGCAAATCAAAAATTCGAAGGTTTTTCGAAACGAGTATAGTTACCTATATTTGTATATATATATATATATATATATATATATATATATATATATATATAATCCAGGCAAATATTTGCGGATTCACTCTGCATAAAAAAAACACCTTAAAATGATATATATTTTGTATTTTTTAAGTAAACGGCATTGGTCGTCGGACCAGTGAATTTGACAAGTGACAATTTTCGATGGCCTTCGTTTGCCGTAGTCGGACTCCCGTAATGCGCCTCAGAAGGTACGTGCGTAACTCCGTCGAATCGTTAAATGGCTAAGTTCGTCGAAGGCCTTCGTTTACCGTAGCCGGACGCGCGTTGTGCGCCTCGGCATTGGTCGTCGGACCAGTGAATTTGACAAGTGACAATTTTCGATGGCCTTCGTTTGCCGTAGCCGGACTCCCGTAATGCGCCTCAGAAGGTACGTGCGTAACTCCGTCGAATCGTTAAATGGCTAAGTTCGTCGAAGCCCTTCGTTTGCCGTAGCCGGACTCCCGTAATGACAAAGATAAGCACTATAAAAATCTGGCATGCAATATCATCCTATTTTGTTTTCGTCAATAAAACGACTACCTGCCTTAATTAACTGTTTTGCAAATTCTGAATTTTTGAAAGTAAAGTCAGCTGGCAGAACTTTCCAAGGATTCTTTAAGCATTGAAAATAGTCCAGCTCGCTCTTTGGTATTCACTTCGAAATTTCTTATCCAATTTATCCATTACTAATTCAATGGGAGAGAGATCTAGGGATTCTGGCGGGCAAGGCATAATTTCCAAAATGTTGTTCTTTTTCTTTGATTCTCACATAATTTAGAAAAGCGTTTTCGATCAGTATCTTGTTGAAAGGTGATTTTTTGTAATTCTGTCTAAACCAGATTGTATAGCATGATTTTTTTATTTTTTTTATTTTGCAAAATCGAATGATATTGTTCATTTTTCATGAATCCCTTGACCTGAATTAAATCACCAGGTCTCTCCTCACCAAAACGTCCCCACATGATAACAAACCCACCATCAATTTTGAGAACCACACATTTATCATTCAGTCTTTCCACTATATCTATTTTCACATACACGATATTCTTACTACCAAAATGTTAAAATTTGGACTCATCCGTCCACAATACATTTTACCCATAATATTCTTTTCTGCTTACTCACCTTCCATAGTAAGGGTTTCTTTATAGCTAAGCGCTCCTTCATCCCCACTAATCTAAGATGATTGTCACAGTTGAGAGCGACACGGGTTGCTGTGGTGAGGAATTAAGTTTAGCCGTCAACTCTGAAGCAGTTTTCGTTCTATTTCTTTTAATATTGATAAGCAAGTGAATATCTTTAGCAGAAGTTATCACTTTTAGTGCTCCAACTCTTTTGGTCAACATCTGTAGCTGTTTCTAACTGCCTTTGTAACGAATATTGTGACTCATGTCTAGAAATCTTCAGCCTCTTGCCAATTTGTCTTTGAAAGTAGCCTTCTGCTTTGAGTTTTCTATTTTGTGCAAATTATTTCAAAATTAAAAAAACTAAAAAAAAAACTTGACTCACTTAGGAAGCGTAAAGAAAACAATAAAATTTTATAAATAAAGTGCTCAATCGTCTTTTGTCAGCGATCAGCCAGCATCCAAATTGTTCCAGATACCAATCCGCTGGCTTTGAATAAGAAAAACTGTTAGCAAGCTTCCCTCACTTCATCAAAAATCTTGAATTGCTGATTGCGGATAAAATGTGCTATTGAACGGAATAGGCCATAGTCACTCGGAGTAGCATCGGGACTGAATGGTCGATGTGGAAGAATCTCAACACCGTCCATCTGTTTCAACTCCCCTTTAGTCAACTTGCCAGTGTGTGGCCTTGCATTGTCTGGCTGAAACAATTGACCAAAGCAGTATACTCCTTCATTAGTCTGTCGTACACGCGGTCTATCTGCTGGCAATACAGATTAGCGTTGATGGCGCGGCATGTGGAACAAGCTTAAAATGAAATACTCCTTGGAAATTCCATCAGATAAAGATCAAAATTTGTTGTTTTCTTTCCACTTCCAAAGTGAATTAGGACTTTCTGGTCAACCCAGTTTAAAAAATACTGCCCCAATGGCACAATCTTTTTTCTTCAAACAGAGTCAGCTGCATATGTTTTGTTTATACGATTGACCAGTACTGAGTCAACATTTAGAACATGTATTAACATTTAACTTAGTTGAAAAGTTTACTAAGGGGTTAATTTGTAAAACAAAATATAATGTTTATCATAGGACTAATCTAGCCAATTCAGCTTTAAAATGATGAGACCCTTGCCGCCAATGTAGTCAAACTCTTAAATTCGTAAAATCTAGGTAACAAAGAAAAAACCTCTTTCTTACCAATATACCACAATATATAAACAATTACAATGAAAAAAAAAATAGAAATGGCACAGAGAAGGTACCTTGCGGCGTTTGGAAAGTGGCTGAAGCTGAGTTGCCAGGTCAGGACTGATAACATTCCAGATTATTCTTTTTATTTTATCAAGAATATGTAAATGGTGATTTTCTAAGCGTAGCTTAGATTTGGCACGAGACCGAAATTATGGGGCAACCAGTGAGATTCGAACTCACTACTCATTCGTCATTGTTCTAACAAGATAAACTTGTTAACCATTACACCACGTCGAAGCTCCCATCAAGAATATCTAAAAGAATAGAAGAAGCACCAGGCCTAATGTGACAGGAATATTCAATTCGTAGATGAATGGTAGACTAATAAATATGTAAGGTAGATTCTGTCTAACACAACATAGTGAACGAACTTTACGAGCAGCAGACCTAGGAAAATGATGAGACCTTGCCGATAATCTAGTACTGCGCTTAAATTTATAAAGTCTAGATATCATTCAAAGCCATTTCAAAGATTTTCCTAACCTTGTTTAAATGATGTCGTCGAAAATTTTATGTCCAACTTATATGATGCTCCATTTCCGGCACATGTATTTTTCTTCTTCTGCCAAACTGTTTCTAATTTCCCACTTCGCATGTAACTCTGCAAATTTATTTTTCAATTTCTTTTTACTCTTCCTCTCAATTTCTTTCTTTTCTCTCTCATTTTCAACTTTCTCCATCTCTCTTCTTCTTTACTCTGCATTTTGCTCAAACTCCTACCCACCTCTAAACTAGTCTTCTTTCTGCTTTATCAATCCAATAAGCAGACGACATTCTACAAGCTGCATTCCGTCTTCCGTCCCTGAGGGATTGATACAATTCATCATTGTTTACGATCTCGCGAGATTCACATAACAGTCCACTTGTCAGTTATAGATTTATGCAACGTCACACCGATTGCTTTGCCGACATTTTTTTCTGATAAGCAGGTCCCTGGGTTCACTCGTTACCATCTTAAATATGACACCAACATCGGCTTCACAATTAAAAGAAAATGCAAACAATGGCGCTGTTTCCTCTAAGTTTGAAACTTTGTGCGTCAAAGAAATGCATTCATATGCAGACGTTGAGTAATAATATGTGAGTGCCAAACTGCTTTACTCTCATAAACGCTGTTAGGAATTGGTTGGAATTCCATAATTCAAAATATGATTGGTTTAGTAAAATTCCTTAGGAAACTGATTTACTATCGGTATATATATATATATATATATATATATATATATATATATATATATATATATATATATGTCTGATACCTAATGATGAAAAAAGTATATATTTTTACTTTTCAATCACCTTGTTTGTCAATGCACTTAATTCAGCGATGAATATTAGTTACATACAGAGCCATATCAATAAGTTTGTAGCCTAAGGATGGCAAAAGTATTTATATTATACACGTATACATATATATCTTTCTTCTTACGTAATCGCCTTGCGTTTCAATGCATTTAATTTATTTATAAATACTAATAGTATACATCAAGCATTATACAGTGAACGTTTCAGATCAAATTTGAGCCAATAATACAACATGAACCACTCCCTTATATATATATATATATATATATATATATATATATATATATATATATATGTAAATGCGCACTTGAGAGATTTAATAGAGGGATCATGCTCTTCAGCAGCAAAGAGTAATTGAGCTATGACCCTCTGTGGCCGAGCAGGCTAAAGCACTCAGGATTACTCAGTGATTTTCTTACAAACTAGGGCGCATGTTCCTAATATGTTGGCGATCACATTTCCTATATTAAGTCTATGTAAGGCCTTTAGACGTATTTTAAACAACTAAAAAAAAATGGGCGTTTCCTTAAACATGGGTATCCGCTATATATATATATATATATATATATATATATATATATATATATATATATATATATATATATATATATATAGGCAGTATATTTTCATTCAATCAGCTTTGGTTGAATAATTTAGATGTATTATTTAAAATAAAGAAACAGTGAAAAAATATTTTTAATTTACGGAGCTATTGTATACACAACCACAGATATCTTAATCCCCTGAAGAAGCTCTCAGATGAGATTGAATGTCCTTGGGAGAATAAAATTATTTGAAAGAAAATTTGGATATTTTTCTTAATAAATTTTCTACAGCCACCAAGAAATTAATTTGTGGGCGTGAAAGGATTAAAAGTAAATAAATAAACATGATACGTCTAAAGTATTGAACCAAACCTGCTTGAATATATATATATATCAGATCAGGATAAATATTAATGCCGATTCTTTTTTGGATTTTATCAAGAAGCTCAAGGTATATAACAGGGGCATCGGACCATATGTGGCGGCGATACTCCAAACATATATATATATATATATATATATATATATATATATATATATATATATATATATATATATATATGACCGAGGGATGGAGTTTCAAAATAATGATAGATCGGAAGGCCTTCATAAATCTTCGGGACTAGATGGTCTCCTCTATGAAGTTTACTTGAGGCAGTCGCCCGTTTTTGTTCCTTTGCTGGAACTGATTTACAACAGCTGGATGAAGCAGGGGTCTATACCTCAACGCTTCACCAGGGGTGTGATCAAGTTGCTGCGTAAGGGCAAGAACGGTGGGGATGGGTTAGATAACTTTCGCCCTTTAACCATGTTAAATAATGCGTTAAATTTTGCAGCTTGTCCTGTCTAGTCTCATTGGCTCCAAACAGACTTGTGCAGTGAAGGGCAGGTCTATTCAGGACAACCTTCATATAGTATGCTTGATCTTAGAACAAGTCGACAGAGAAGCCGCGCTGATCAATTTAGATCAGTCCAAGGCCTTCAATAGGGTTGACCATCGCTTCCTGGAGGCTGTCCTTTCGGTGACCGGTTTTGGGCCGGACATTCGCTCCTGGATCCGACTTTTGATTGCGACTCCCGTTGGAAGTAAATGGGGTAAGATCGGAGCCTTTCGTATTGTCTCGCTCCATTTGTCAAGGATGTCCGCTTTCGCCTTTGCTTTACGTTCTTGCGTCGGAACCTTTCCTTCGCAAGTTAAAGACGAATCCAGTCTTGCGCGGAATTTCCCTGCCTGGTGTTACCACCTCGGCCAGGTATTCTGCCTATGCTGATGACGTTTCGGTTCTTGTGTCGAGCAGAGCCGAAATTGATAAAGTCAGCAAAGAAATCAGTGGTTATGAGATGGTGACAGGGGCTAAGATCAACCACGATAAGTCTGTTGGCTTGCGGTTGGGTGCGTGAAAGGGAGTTTCTCGTCCCGGACCTTTTCTCTTGAGGGATGGGGCGGTCAAGATACTTGGCTTCTGGTTCCAACGTGATCTCCAGTTGGATATGAATTGATCGGAGGTATAAGGGAAGGCCGAGATCACAGTTAATCTGTGGTCTTGGTGGAATCTTTCCTTGAAGGGGAGGGCGGAAATATGTGTTCCACACATCTAGCCGATTCTCCTTTACCGACTCTCTGTACTTCCACTTCCGTATGCCACACTAATGTCATTAGTAAGGCTCTTGTTCTCTTTCTTGTGGAGAGACAAGGCCGCTATGGTATCTCGGGAGATCTGTTGCCTTCATACACCTGAAGGCGGTCTGGGTATGCCTAGCATTGAGATTCGTCGATATATGCTTCGCATCGCCTTTCTAGACTGAATGTGTCGCGAATCGTATGAGGAGGACGCCTTCTGGAATGAAGACGCCCGTAATAAATTCCCATACCTGAGAAGTGTGCACTCGAGCGAGGAGGAGGCCCACCGTTTACCCCGAGCCGAATGCTCCTTCTACCGCGAATGTCGTCGTGCTCTGAAACGCCTCTTCTGGGCGACGGATGGCTTCTCCAACGTCCTGGCATTGTCTCGTAGGGCATCATATCAAGTATTAGTCAGGGGGTCCGTTCGTGATGAGCTGATTGACGAGCTTGGTCTTACGAAGTAGGAGGTTCGTTCAATATGGCCTTGGGCACCTGGGTTGAAATGCCTCAATAACGATAAGGTATCACTCACCTGGCTGGTGATTCGTGGGGCCCTATGGGTCACCAAAAGACTTTGTTCAGGCAGCTTGGATAAATCTCCAAACGGCCGACTCTGTGATGGGGAAGTCGAGACCATTAGTCACGCCGACTTTCATTGCAGGGTGGTAGCGCCTTTGTGCAAGTTTGTTGAAGGCCCCGTGGTCCGCAAGCTGCAATGAAAGTTCTTTGTCCTTGAGGCCAGTTCTGTTTGTAGCAATGTGGTGCCTCAGATGACGAAGGCTGAACAATGTGTGTTCTTTTGCTTATTAGATGTTATGAGAGTCGTGATTTGGACGCGTCAGAAGGAATTCTATGATGGTGAGTGGTTCACTTCTTCCCAACTGATCTTGTTCTTTAAGCATCAGCTTAAAGTCAAGATTCGTTTTTTCACATAGTAACATATGTGAGAAAACGACATTATTTTTGCACCAACATATATATATATATATATATATATATATATATATATATATATATATATATATATATATATGTGTGTGTGTGTGTGTGTGTGTGTGTGTAAGAAATAGTACAATTACTCAATCATAACTAACCTCTACTGATGCAGGATGAGAACAAACATGCTAGTGGAGTATGCTGCCGAGCAGTCAGGTTGGCGTGACATTGTCCACCAATCCTCTGTAAATTTCGAGGAAACCAGCAAATATTGTCAGAAACAAAGAAAGATTTCTGAACTCTAATGTAAACAAAATTAACACTTATAATTAGCATCAGGAAGTGACTGCTGAAATTTCTAGAACTCATAGTGAGGAAAAAGGCTTGGAAAATTTGATACTCACAGGACAGATCGAAGGCAAGATGGACAGAGAAAAACAACGTATAGACTATCTATTGAGCTTTAGTGAATGGATGGCGGAGAAGGGTTTGGAAGAGATGTCGGAAAGAGAAAATTTATTGAGAACTACAAAGGGCAGGAAGTTGTCGGGAACTGTGATCGCACGCGCCCTGAAGGGACACGGCACATAGAAAAAGAAGTCAACTCCGTGTCCTCGCTGTTTCAGACTATGGGTTGAGAAGCCACTTACGGATCCAAGAAAGAATTGCGAAACGTCTTCTTTGAACGCGAAGGACTACCATTTCAAATGTTTCTCCATTCGTTTTCAAAGATTGTTCTTCTCCTCCTTTCCTTTTCAGGCCACAACGATATCATTTGTCCCTTCTTATCACACATAACCAAAATTTGTGGTAAAAAACTCCAGATTTCTTTCCTTTTTTCTCTGATTAAATTATCTGGACATTCACTATAAACAAGAAAGACTACCCACCATTTACTCAGTATTACTGTCTCTCGTGTATCTAATGCAGCGATATCGGTGTCAGCCGATATCCTGTTAAATGCAGGATGTCATAGAAATTGTTTCAGTCATTTACTGTCCTGATGATTATCAGCTATATGGTTGATCTCAGAAGTTTCATGGCAAACGACACTGACAAAGAAGGTGACAGTGAAGTCAAACTTTGATAAACTAGATTTTTAGACAAAGATGACAAGGAAAAGGTGACAAGACAAAAAACTTTGTTACTATAAAACAGTGGTCTCTACTACCCGAAAACAGAGAAACAGAGAGACCGCCTCTCCTTGTTCATTCCTTTCATCTCACTCTATTTTTGCCTCGCAAGATCTACAACAATAGGTAAAAAACATAAAATTTGCTTACATGTGCAATCGGCTCGTGGTTTTATTTCGTGGGTGACGATCTGGTTAAAAGTTTATTTTAAATTCAACAGCGTTTGACTGGAAGAAGCTGCGCTCTGAGAATGAACCTGATGTCTGGCGTGAACTGCAATTCTAAACTAACACTCCATGACAACCATTGTCAATCAGATAATAAACAATCCTCGATTTCTCGTCACACGTCTTGTCGTTTCTCATTTTCTACAAATATTTTGTTTGTATAAATGTTAGGGGTGGGGGTATAGTTATTTACACAGAGTTATAACTCCCGTACCAATTAAACGTAGGTTAATTTTGCGAAAATAAAGTTGTAGAATTGACTAAAAAACTGAATTCTGTAAAATTGATAATATCTACGTCTTTTGTAAATTTAATGAAAGAAGAATATTCGAATCTTGCTTTCGTTCACTGATTTGATGAGCGGCAAGTTCCCCAGCTTGTCACATTGAACAGGAAATTAATATAGATATTCCTTGGCAGTATATCCGGACACTTAAAACTTCTCGGCATCGTTTTGAATTTGATGTCACTATCGTAAACGCTTTGAAACACCAAACCAACCTGACCTCACAGACGAATTTACTTCATTCTTGTCAATGTGACCAACGGTTAGAAGACTGACCTTTATTTCTCAATATTCTTGACTCTTGTTGACCAATGCTGTGGGTAGGAACAAACCTGTCATTGGGAGAAATGAAGGAATCAAAGTAGAGGTCAAGTTATGAATGCCTCATAAAAGCGGTATTATCATTCGATAGTGATGGAGATATTTTCATTTCGTTTTGGTATTTCTTCAAGATAAAATGAAATTTCCTCGTGTTATTATAAAAGTATTAAGCCAAACAAAGACTATGAGATCCCATTGCACAGTTGAGGGGAATTTACGAATCAAAGGCCAAAAGTAGCGAATGAAAAATAGTTTTACAAGATCAAATAAACTGGGATTGTTGTGCGACAGATCATTTTCTTAAAGTCTCTCTCTCTCTCTCTTTCACATACACACACACACGCACACAAACACACACACACGTATATAATAAAAGCATAGTTTTAAGGTATGCTATATTTATGGGTAAACGTGTTCAATAACAGAGATAAAGCATGTATGAATATAAAATATAAAAGTGGATATTTATGTCAACACCAAGAGGCGACAGTCTGTTTCATGTTTGAACGCAATCTTCAGGTCATGTGTGTTGTGTTTTGGCTCGATCATTTATATATACTAGCCAATGGTGCATTATATGCTGTAAAGTCTATTGTATTATCCTAACGCTTATTGGCGGTAACGGTTCTTTCACATTATTCTAAAGGTTATTGATTAGGAATAATTATACATCCGAATTTATCGCTAACATAGTGTATTTAACTTTTTATTCGTTACTTATTATTCTATTTATTCTATGGTGGCTTCGTATATTACATTGTTTTGCAAGTAATTATCATTTAAGGGGTATTCGTTCTTTACTCTACAGCTACATGTGGGTTTGGTTTGTGCGTGTGGCTTGTTGCTTATTTTTCCAACTTAAAGTCGACATATCAACTCGTCTTTTTATATAATTCGGGAATGGAAAGGGAATTTTAACTATTTTTCGTTAAAAAGGAAAATGGAGGAAATGGGATGCATTTTTTCATTTGATGTTCATTTATTTCTGACAAGGGAAAATCACTTAATAAACAGTAAAGAAAAATAGAGATATGTGTCATTTATAGAAATGGTGCAAAAGCTGGGAATAATGTTTGTAAATTATTCACTAGATTCCGAAGGAGAAATTTTGATCTGGAAGATCGATAACGTTCTGAAAAGACTGTAGGTCGAACGTAACCGGGACACAGAAAGCAAGGACGGACAAAGGGGAAATCAAAATCACGACGTTCTGTACCATTGGTGACTCGGTATTTACCCAAGTCTTCCCATATGGCAGGGTGTGGCACAAGGCTGGATTTTTTAACGTGGTGCGTTCCGAAATAAAAATTTCCCGTAGACCCTGTAATAACAGGGTCGGGTTTGTCTACCTCCCCAGAGGAGACTCTGCCATTCAGCATAGCTTCGTTTGAGTTCCTCTCCGCCCGACAAGCAGCGTATATCAAATTCAGAGGTTTGACATACCGCTAGCGACTCGGTATTTACCCAAATCCTCCCCACAAGGAGGGATGTGGCACAAGGCGGGGTTTTTTTTACGTGGGCGTTGTGAGTCATTAGGCTCGGGTAAAAATTCTCGGTAACGGGGTCAGGTTTGTCTACCTCCCCAGACGAGACTCTGCCCTTCGGCATAGCCTCGTCTGGGTTCCTCTCTGCCCGCAAGCAGAGAGGTCTACAAGCAGCGTATATCAAACTCAGAGGTTTGATATACCGCCGGAAACTCGCTTGCTAAACAGAAATTCGTCTGTTGATATTGAGCCTAGAAACATCGGTAATCTCGCTATACACAAATTCTAGGCACCTCTCATCCCACTGCCGCAACTATATTCTTTGCAATCGGGCGTTCTAGGATTCGCGCATACGCAGCACGCCAAGCGTTGTCGTTTTGATCGACGGGGACGGGCAGCCTCATCGAAAGTAGCCGGCAGTTCATCCTGCTTTTCACTTCCACTACAGTTAAACACTCCAAAAAACCGACAAGCAAAGAAAGTTGACGTGATGCTGTATATCTGATGGGATTTGAATGGGGTTGTATATTACGAATTTCTGCAAAATTAGACGTTGAATTCGGATAAATACTGTCCCTGGCGGGAGAGATTAAAAGCAGCATTTGATGGGAATCGTTGATGACATATTTGATACTAACGGGATATGCGGCATTTATTACATATGAATGATAATTGTATGCTTATATTATATATCTGGTGTTTAGGATTGTTTGGATCTCGTGACTAGGATTCGTGATGGTTGGCAAACTCCTCTCAGTGGCAAGACCCAGGGTAATTGGGGGGGGGCATTTTTCAGGAAATAAAATGCGTCTTAGCATACAGGAAATATGATATGCTTTTCACAATGAATGGAGCACTCTAGCAGCTGATAACGCTTATATCATGTACATAATGCGTTAAAGATTCCATTTCTTCGTAGCATGCAGTATAGATAGATATCCTAGGGGTAAGAGTCTCCGATTGATGTCAAATCGGTCGAGTTCCGTTCCTGGGTTCAAGCAGTCACATTGAAGAGCTGTGATACAGCGAAACACTCTGCTTGTGGATGACTATGTATATATATATATATATATATATGTGTGTGTGTGTGTGTGTGTTTGTGTATATGTGTGTGTTTATGTGAGTGTGTTGTTATTGTAAGATAATAGAAGAAAAATATTTTTCGTTGAGAGGCGTATCCTGAAATTAAATCTCTAACATTTTTCTCATCTATTTTGTCTAATGCTTTCAAACCATATAATAATTATCAACGTGCATTTATTTATATATTTCCTGTCCCATCTATAGTAAGAATTTAGTAAATTTATGAGTGATTACTTCCCTTAGACCATTTAATAATCTATACAAATTAAATATTTTTCTGCATTTACACAAAATTCGTTCCCGAGTAAAATGAAACGTTTAATTCATCAGTTACTTTACTCCTACGTTTCTAAGTTTGCAGCCTTATTTGTTCAAGCCTGTCATGTGAAGCACTCAGATACCTATATCTATGAAGTGATTGTCTTGCTTCCACTTGGTCCTGAAACAGGCTTTGTCGTAGCAGTCTTTGTTGCTCGGCTGCTCTTCTTTTTCGTCTAAGATATATTTTCATTTAACTATTATATTAAACACATAAAATGTTTAATGTGAAAAGATATTGAGCAAAAATAGATTTATATAATACGAGGCATAATCAATGAATCATAGATGCCATTGACCGTCTAAAAGTATAAAGGGAAAGAAAGAATTAAACGGTTCATTGGCCTTTATTTTAGTTGTGAATTCTTTATCTCCACTTCATTAAATCTCAATACATTCTTTAAGACTGTTGTTTCATTGCATCTCACTATTCATACTTTCATTGCATCTCACTATTCATACTTTTCTATTAGGTTGGTGCAAAAGTAATGTCGTTTTCTCTCATATGTGAGGAAACGACATTATTTTTGCACCAACCTAATAGTTCATATTTTGAATCTCTTCCATTTTACACCAACCTAATAACAATTTCCGTAATTTTTGACGGCGTGGGTACCCAAGTATACATTATTATTATTATTATTATTATTATTATTATTATTATTATTATTAATCTGTCTTTTTGAATTTCTCTCATTGCTTGCTGCTATACCTACATTCTGCAAGAAGCATATACGAACAATTTATATATGATAGCTTGTGATCACAGGAAGAAAACTCTCCTAAAGTATGTTAATTCTGGATAGATCAGTTATCCAAATATCACATACCCATTACATATATTTGATTACTTCCTTTAACCATTTAAGCTTCCATTAATACGTAACGAGCTGCACGGCGTTCCTCTTTTCTTATTTAAACTTTAAGCTTGCATCTTTTCTTTCTCCAATATCTCACTACCGACGCTCTACATTTTGAATTTATAGTCCAATAATATATTGAGTTTATATTAACTTTTAGCTTTGAATCTGCGTTTAATTTAGCGTTACTCCCATGAGACCCAGTATTTCTGAAAAACAAAACAAACTGTAATAAGTGTTAAATTCACCAGTACGTGCCTGACGATTTTGGAAAACCATGAAACAATTTGCAATAAAAACGTAGGTATATATATATTTATTAATATATACTTTTTAGCTCTCTCTAACTACATTGATCACTGTTTTGTTTACACCTTATTAAATCAAGTAAATATTTATTTGCTTATTTGTGTATGCACGCTAATGCACGCATATACAGTTGCTCACATCTAATTATTTGCTTTATATCCACACTTATTTATATATATATATATATATATATATATATATATATATATATATATATATATATATATATATATATATATATATTGTGTGTGTTTATATGCTGGGTATCGCATGAGTTTATATAGTTGGGTATTGCACGTGAAGAAATAAAAAGAAAAAAAGTTATGCTCCAACCGGAGCCAAATCGACAAAATCTTATGATGTTGGACTTTTAGTAGTTAATACTAACTGATGAGGAGTTACTAATAAAGTCCAGAGAGTTTCGTTTGCATAGTTTTTGATGTTTTCCCTCTCTCTAAGTTTGATCGCTGGCCAAAAGTAAGAAGCACATCCTGCTCGATAGACGTAAGTCAGCGGGGATTTGAATAAAGACTTTTCTTAGTGTAGAGTGATTGGCCATTCTTAAATGTAAATAGGTGGCAAAACTGCCCAGCAAACAGACCCTGACTAAGTCTGCAATAAACAATAACAATAAAAAGAAAAGAACAAGGCAAAAAATAATACAAAACAAGCAAACAATATATACAAGGCAAATTAGCAGTAATAAGGCAAAGCAACAGTAATATAGCAAAAAAGTTCACAAACTAAGATTTGGAATTGAGACACAAGAGTAAATTCGAATAAACGAACGTAACGTTCTGACTTCAAGGCAAGACAGACCGGGACTGAGTCAGATGAATTCGAGAACCGGTTTATTTTATTGGTTAGGAAAAAAAATCTCAGCATGCATTTGTGTGCTTCTGCCTAAAAGTAGAGAAATACTTTAGAGAAAATATTTTGCAATCATTCCAACAAAGATTGGAACTAACGCCTAAACTGGTTGTTACCAAAAGCAAAGAGGATCCAGAGAAACATCAATCTTAAATGAAATAACTGGGAATGGCCATTTTCTTCCTTCTTCCAATTTCCAAAGACTCCCCTGGTCTATATATGGAGCCCATGCAAGGAGTGGTCTGAAGATCGTTTGTGGGGTGAAACTGAGAGTCATAATGCAGTGTTGCTTCCTATCTACACACTGTTTATACTGACAAACGCTGTCTCTGGTATTGAGCACAACTCCTCTATAAATATAGCAAATCTCAGACAATATACTTCTATGTATATATAGTGAATATTAGGATTTCTAGCTTTGTGAATGTCTTTCTTTCTTCTTAATATCATTTATATCCATTAATTCTGTCCCAAAAAACCAGCTTCATTATCTTGCCTTTGTTCTTATTTTCAGTGAACAAAGATTTCCATAGCCTGAAATCACAATATCTGTGCATAATATGTTTTAACTAACGCATTAATCCACCCGGGCTTGTTTTTGTGTATATGTGTGTTGAATCTTTCACCTTCTTCTATGTGCCGTATCCCTTTAGAAAGTAGGCGATCATGGCTCTCCAAAATTTCTTGAGGCTTGTAGTTCTTAATGAATTTTGTCTTTTCGTTATCTCTCTTAAAATTTCTTCCGCTATTCACTTACTCAAGTTCATTCTTCTTCTTCTTCTTCTTCTTCTTCTTCTTCTTCTTCTTCTTCTTCTTCTTCTATGTGTTGAGTCCCTTCAGGATGTTGGCGATCATGACTCTCCACAATTTACTGTCCTTTGTAGCTCTTAATAAAATTTGCCTTTTTTTTTTTTATCTCTCCTAAACTTCGTTCCTCCATCCATTTACTCGAGCTCCCTAAGTAGCTCATGAATTGATTCCTCTATCCCTATAGTTTTCAATCTCTGTGATTATCAGATTTTCCAAGCCCTCTTTCCTCACTATGTGTCCTAGAAATTTCAACTGTCTCTGCCTGATGTTAATGATAAATATCGTTTTTTTCCATTTTCTCTGAAATTTCATCGTTGCTCACATGATCAACCCATAGTATTCTCAACATCCTCCTGTAGAACCACATTTCTATTGCTTTAAGTCTATTCTTCAAGTTCATATAGGAGGACTGATAGTTCAATATTTGTTTAATGCCATGAGATTTCTTGGTATTGATAATGGAGTGGTTTCCCGTTTCCTTCTCCACGGTGATTTATTGAGACACCACCTCTATTTAGCTGGCAGTTGATTTGTCAAGAGTTCTTCCGCCCATTGGTGGGTTTTGTTGTTATCCTATAGTGTTATTAACAGCCCACCTCAGTTGCAAGAACTTGGAGTGGGGTATCCGGTTTAGTCACCGACCCTCAAACGGTAGCATACATATTTACCCATACAACCCCCCCATATATTAACGTTAACGGTTAGCCACTCTTTCTGGGGGCACGTGGCCAAGTGGTTAAAACGTTCGCTTAATGACCTAGATACCCGCGTTCCAATCTCATTATTATCGATTCGAACTCAGTTTTATTTTATAAAAACCATATTACGGGCTAACCCAAGCCATGTGAGTGAAACTGGGTAGACGGTAGACGGAAACCTTGGGGCCGTCGTTGGCTGTGCTAGCATGAAGTCACAAGTCATCACGATCAAGGGTTTGAGTGGGTTAGCCATGTTCAGACTTTTGATCACACTAGATAACGCGCCCTCTCCCAGAAACTCAAACTAAGATCCGCTCAACCTAGTTGCAGTATAAACCACAGGTCGGCTCTGTAAGTGTTGAATAAACACAAATGTGCGTCTGCAGGGATTAGCTAACCACCGTACGATTGGCAGCCATTAACGTTAATATATATATATATATATATATATATATATATATATATATATATATATATATATATATATATATAAGCGTTATGACAGATTTGTAACCCTATGACCCTGTGTCATAAATTGAACTTTTGTTCAAAAATTATGAAAAAGGCATTAATTTCTTTTAGTTCTTGAAAAGGTCACCCCAAACTGAAAATTCGATTTTACCATATACCATAAGGGTAAAAATCCAAATATTTCAGAAGTTTTATTTTTCAATTTGCTAATGGTGTAATTGGATAGTACTTGGGTATTTTTATGCATTTAACAGTTTATGGCTATAGCATAACATACGACCTTGTAGAAGCTTTAGTTTTCAATTTGCTAATGGTGTAATTGGATAATACTTATATATTTTAACGCATTTAACACTTTACATCTATAGAATAACATACAACTTCACAAATAAACAAGTTCAAGAAGGTTCCAGAAAGTTCTAGAAAGTAATAGTACTACTTTACTTATATGCGATTTTAGAAATTTCGTGTTGAAGGTGAGATTTTAAAAAATATAAACTGAATTAAACCTATCTTCATTATTTTCAACAAAAGTTCATCGAATTATAATACATAAAAAGTAAAAAAAAAGTCATGACCTTAATATGCATATATATATATATATATATATATATATATATATATATATATATATACGTATATATATATAGATACAGATAGACGTATATATATATATATATATATATATATATATATATATATATATATATACATACATATATACATACATATATATATATATATATATATATTAAAAACCAACTTAATGAGCTTGAGTAAATGGATAGAGGAACAAGGTCTAGGAGAAATAAAACAAATTCAAAATTTATTAAGAGCTACAAAAGATAGGAAATTATGGAGAGCCATGATCGCCTACGTCGTGAAGGGACACTGCACATAAAGAAGATATTTAGATATATGGGAAGTGTTTCCTTTCACCACTTATACAAATTTCCGGTTTCGTTGTGCTGAAAAGTCACATATTCTCTTTCGTTGGAAGTCACGAACAAACGGCAAAAAAGTTATAGAGTCTTAAAGTTTGTGTCAAAATATCAGATACTGTATATCTGTAAAAGGACAACATGAATAAAGGAAAACTTATCTTAGCCGAAGCGTTTCGTTCTCTGAGATACTTTATCAAATGTGACTTAAAGCATAAAACGGATAAAAGATTTCGAGCATAACAAGATAAAAATTCTTATCCGAATAGCAAAGCGTGGGGTAATGATAAATCGTGATTCAACCGCAAAAATATTAAAAGTAAACAAAATAAATAAACGATCAATATGCAATTTACATAATAAAGATTTATTTTTTTAATATTATTTCCTTCTGTGTCAATGCATTTAATTACATTATGATCATTATACAGTGAGAATTTCAGATCAGAATTCAGGTAAGAGATTTATGTTTAACTACAGACTTACCGTATTTCTCAAGATTTAATGACATTTGAGTATCACATATAGTATTAGGTTGGTGCAAAAATAATGTCGTTTTCTCACATATGTTACTATGTGAGAAAACGACATTATTTTTGCACCAACCTAATATGTAGTATGGACTTTTGCCACCGAAAACCTGTTTGTGAGCCAATGTGTAAATATCAAGGAAAGTTCTACTTCGAAGGTAGTGGTGGAAACTAGGTATGAGTGAATCATTTTTAAAAGTCAGGTGGCCTGAATTTTGTTGTACTTTCTCTAATAGTTAATTTTCTAACAAGGGAATAAAATGCATGGCCTTACGCATTAAAGCATTGGATAAAATATAATTAGTCCCCTGGCAGTTGTGAGTTCAATCCCTGGGTCTGGTAAAAATGAAAAAAAATACTCTGGCTATGTGGGAGAAATAAACAAGCGACAAAAATGACAGTGACCATGACAGGACATAACAACCAAAACTTTATGAATATAAAAATCAAGATAGGGATCAAGATGTTGGATCGAAAAGCAAAGTACATAATTAGGATAATTCCTCATCTCAAAAATATAAGACTAATTTATATATCTAGCTCCGAATGAATAAATGCTTATAGACTCAAATGTAAATTACACTTACCTATCCCAAAACCAAATAAATGTTTATAGATTCAAATACAAACGACTAATATTTAATTAAAGGCTAAAAGATGCAAATACTGGGCACGGCAGAAGTACCTCCCGCATATACCTCCCAGAAACACCTCCCACAAATTGGTAAGATATTAACTTGATGAAGACAACATTGGCACTTACATTTATTAGCACCACACAGATGACAGTTTAAAATGTAAGGCGTAATTCTTCTGTACCTCGTAGCTAATGTCTTTGCCATTATGTCGGAGGTATTTCTGGGAGGTATATGCGGGAGGCATTTCTGCCGCATCAAGTACAAACGATCAATATTTACCTATCCTTGAGCTAGTAAATAATTATTGAATCAAATATAAGCAACCAATATTTACGTATTAGCGTACCAAATAAACGCTTATAGTCTCAAATATACCAGAAAAGATTGATTACGCTATAAAATAACTGAAGAATTTATGTCATAACATTCAGTAAGCCAACCCGAAAGCAACAGAATAAAACTGGATTGACATCTGATCTAATAACAAAGACAATCCAGAGTGAGTAGAATATTCAGTGAAATTGAAAAACGAATAAAAAGGTGGTAATAGAATTTGTTAGAGAACTGATGTTCTGAAAGTATTCTAGAATACTGTAAATGGTTCTAGAGTAACTGGGGGCATTTACTGGCAATTTCTGTCAAAAGATAAAACACCGTGCAAGGATGTACGAATTTGTAAGTTTCCGAAGGGCATTAATGCTAAATGAACACGGGCAGCAACTACAAGCAACATTTGGACTTTGACATTTATGTTTTTATCCCGATAACTTCTGAAAGAATGTGCACGTCAGTCCCCGTGCCTTGAAAAAGAAAGTTCCTGGCTAAACTTTTAACGCCACCTACATGCAGAGATATTATCTAGCTCCACTTATATCTCGTAGAGCTAACTGCTTTTTTTGCATAAAAAAACTAGCCATGTACCATATCCTGCCTTGTGGGGAGGCTGGTAAATACCAGATCCACACGTTTCTCACATGTACATGTCTCTAACAGGCATTTATTTAGCTGTCACAGACTATAGTGTCTGTGTCAAATATCCTCTGGCGAATTTTCTTTTATGATGATTTTTGAAGTATATATATATACATATACACATATATATATATATATATATATATATATATATATATATATATGCATATATATATATATATATATATATATATATATATGTATATATATATATATATATATATATATATATATATATATGTGTGTGTGTGAAAATATATAGAAAATAGGAAAGAACTGGTTAGGTGAATAATCCAAATTTCTTTAGTATTTTTGTTATTATTTAAAAAAAAATAGTGCTCGATACAAAAGTAGAGGATAAATATAATTATTTATTTAAAAATATGATTCCAACACGCTACATAAGAGTTCTCATGTTTCAAAACAAGAGCTGAAAACTTCAATATAATTATTTGAATTAAGTTAAATTAAAGTAAGCTCTGTTCCATCTTCAAGCGATATATATATATATATATATATATATATATATATATATATATATATATATATATATATATATATATATATATGGAGGACTCACTAGTCGTTTTTTAACGTATGAGAGTCCAGTAGCTCAGAATCAAACAGCCAGACTACTTGCACCATGATTCGATTATAGTGGTGAAGGCTTGTGCAGAACCAACCACATTTTGTAAAGCCGAACACAGAAAACTGGTGCACAGCGGGCAACAAGGTCCCTAAACGACCCTCTTTGGGTTTTGAGTCCAGAGTTGTTCTTCTGGACCGGTTACCACCTAAAGCTATAGGAGCTAATCTAACCTGCTATTCACTCGTAGCTGAAGCAGGGGGAGATGTATTCATACCTATCCGAATGGTATTACAAAGTGAAGCCGACTGGAATTCGAAATCGGCTCTCCGATTCCTCAATATACTTGGAGAGTTGAGATACTAAAGGGAAATAACTGAAAGTGAGACATTCAGAAAAGGAATGGCACGTGGAACGGGAACAATCTGCCCCAGTGGACGGAATAAAGGGTCTTGATTCGAAATTCCAACGTATATCACTTGAAGAAGGCCGAAATGTACAACGGCCGAAATGTCATAAATATGACAATATAGATGAAGACAACAGTCTAAACAATGTGAATAGTGTGTCTATTTATATATATATATATATATATATATATATATATATATATATATATATATATATATATATAAAATGCGATATTTATAGGGTAATAGTGCTCCATATCCGGGCGTGTGTAAATATAAAAAGTGGGGACACTTATGTTAATACAAAGTGGTGACAGTCTGTTTTATGACCGAATACAATCTTTAGATCTGAAGATTGCGTTCGTTCAAGTATAGAACTGACATCAGTGTACACACACACACCCACACACCCACCCACACACACACACATATATATATATATATATATATATATATATATATATATTAGGTTGGTGCAAAAAAAAATCGTTTTTTGACGTAGTTTTTAACGTCAAAAAACGATATTATTTTTGCACCAACCTAATATATATATATATATATATATATATATATATATATATATATATATATGTGTGAAATGAAACATAGATTGGAACAAAATAAACGTCATTTTTTTATACCTTTATGATCCTTTTGACCAACACATTTTTTTCGTTGGCGATATACAAAAACATAAAGACACATTAATAATCTCCAAGATATCACTGGGTGGTTTTAGACTTTGAAGAATTCAGATTAAATATCTTGTTTTATTATCCCAAGCTGTGTACACGCAGGTTGTTTCGACTTTAGGTGTGTAGCAATCACTTTTAAATTTGTATGATTGTCACTCGGTTGAAGTTCTTGCAGGGAGACAGGCAAATTTTGACCTTCAATCAACCGTATTGAGTGTATAAAATGCTCCTTTTGTTTGCATATGCTCGGCTGACATAATTTGATATATAAAACATCGAGTACACTAAGATGGTATACCGAGCGAGCATTATGTAAAATGGAAAAGAATGTGTCCTCATATTCGGCAGCACAATCAGGATTATACAACAAATGCTGCCCAATCGATGAGTCGTCGACTGCTTTAGTAGTTTTTTTTTTTAATGCGGTTATGACTACTCGAAAGCAAATATGCAAGAACACGTTGCCTAACCTGCCGCAAGAACATCAACCGAGTGGCCATCATGCAAATTTAGAAGTGATTGCTACACGTCTAAAGTCGAAACAACCTGAGTGTACGCAGCACCGGACAATAAAACAAGACTTTTAAGGATTCTTCACAGTCAAAAACCACTCTGTGATTTCTTGGAGATTATTAATGTGTTTTTATTGTATTTGTTATATCGCCAATGAATATCTTTTGAAAAAGTGTTGGTCGAAAGGACCCTAAAGGTATAAAAATGATGCTTATTTTGTTCAAATCTATCTCTCATTTTATATATATATATATATATATATATATATAGTCATTTGTAAGCGCATATAAATAAAACTGGTAAGTAGATAGTTCGGACTAAAATAGATACATACATAGATAGATAGATAGATATTGTTAGCCAAAGATAGATTTAAACTGACTGTTGTATTTGTCAATTAATTTATATGTAAATGTATGTTATATTAAAATCATGTTACATTTCCCAACTATTCAGTTGTTGGTTGAAAACGGAATGCATTGTTTTAGCAAAATAGACCGTCAAACATGCCAATTACAAATTGGAGATACCAAAGTCAAATAAGTACAACAATTTAAATATCTGGTAAGTGTTTTAACAGCGCATGAAAAGTGCGATGCTGAAATCCGAAGGTCCGTTGGGAAACCGAAAGATCCCTTCCAAAAGTTAAGCAGGGTATTAAAAAACAGAAATATTTTGTGAGATATAAAGAAAATGGTACTAGAGAGTGAATACTGGACAATCTCTTCACAGATGAAGGGGCTTGAAGCATCAAAAATGGGTTTTTGCTGAAGGATGTTGAGAACCTGTGAACAATGATGAATTTTTCAGTTAACAACATAAATACAATAGCGTTTTCTAAATTCTTCTAGTTGCTAAGGACATTTTGTTTTGTTGATATATATATATATATATATATATATATATATATATATATATATATATATATATATATCCATGGACCAAATTATGGAGCAGGGTAAAAAAGTTAGAAATATGATTGAAACTTGTACATATATTAGCTGAAAGTAATAGGCATTTTTAATTTTTGCTTCACTGGCATTTATGGGGTATCAATAATGATTTGTGCTTATTTTTACTTATTTAGCATAAATGTCAAAACCATTTATTTGAAATTTTATCTGTAGTGCTAAACCTTTTCAATTTTTTAGTAGCAAGTTTAGTATCAATTTATAAGTGCTTCTTCTTTGTTGAAAATGTCTCCGAAGAAAAACATTCTTGAAACTAAAAAGGCTGAAATAATTTCATTGTTCCAATAATAGTTATCCTAAGTCAAAATTGCAAGAACAATGAAATGCCCAAGAATTGGTGTACAAACGACCATTAAAAGATATAACGAAACCATTTTTTTTCAAAAATCGTGATGATCAAGGCCGGAAAGGTGTACAAACTCAAGACAGACTTCTAAAGAGGTTATCTCTCAGTGATAGGGAAAAAAACTTCTAATGTGACTGCTGAATTTTGAGAGCAAACAAATTGATATCGACTGGCACAATGAGAATAATGCTGGCCTCAAAGGATGTAAAGACAGAAAAAAAAACATTGCTGTCTGAGATTCATAAGAAAAATATACATTCTTTTGCAAAAGAGCATGAAAACTGGACGGCTGAAGATTGGTCCAGAGTTGTCTGGTCTGATGAAAGCAACTTTAAAGTAAGTTCCTTTATGAAATGAAACTAATTTATTGAACCATAATTGATGAGGGAAATGAAGTGGTCTCCTCAATCCCTGACCTGAATCCCATTAGGTATAAGAGTCAGGGTGCACAAATATTCTTCAAAACGCGAATTTGAAACCAAACTTCATGAAGAATGGCAGAAAATAGAATTAACTGTGTTAAACTGGCCTCCAATATGCAAAAGTGCATAAAGGCAGTTATAAATGCAAAAAATGACCCCACCAACTATTAAATATAAGTTAAATTTACATTAAAAGCTTTGTTCTTTTTCTTTAAATGATAAAATAAATGAATTTCAATTATATTCTAAATTTTATACACCTTTTATTTTGTCCAGGGCTATATATATATATATATATATATATATATGTTGTGGATTCCGGGATGAAATCCGGTCTCAAATGAATGACAAACGCAGGAATGAAATATAGCAAATAAATGTATTGACATAATAATACAATTGGTAATACGGTTAGTAGATCCAGAAATACGGTTAGTAGCAATATGATAATATATATATACAGTCTGGAAAATTCATTATCGAAGTATGACTTCCTTCTGAGTCTACGTGCTCGCAACTGTGACTCCTACAAAGCGGTTGCCTCCCACTCTCGCTCTCTCACTGTATCACTCTTCCGGTTATTCACCGGCAGCAGTACAAGTACACACTGGGCGAGTCCACTTGTATAAAAAAGGGGTGGGCCCCTTAACACACTCTCCTTAGATCCCTTTTGGGGGGAGTTAGTATTTTTTTTTCTCTTATGGTCGATAATCAGAGGTTCGGTAAATTTTTTCTTCCTGTTTGACCTTCTAATTTCTCTGTCTTCCTGTCATCTTTGGATCTCAAAAGCTTCGAAGATTGCATCCATTGAATCGTCGTTTTCTGTGGGTGACGAGCTTGGCTCCTCAACCCGTCTTTTTTGTAATTGGTCAATATGTCTTCTATGTGAAAACTTCTCGCCTTGTACTGTGTACATCACATTTCCTAATCTGTTAATTATTGTGCCAGGCTCACAGTAAGCCATATTGTTTCTAAACATCCTAAAGTAAACCCGTTCTCCAGGTTTAAATGATCTCTTGGGTACTATAGGTGTATACTGGTTTTTGTTCTTGTTTGGCAATAATTTGTCAAACACAGACCTTATTCTCCGAGCAAACATCAATTCCGCTGGTGAAAGACCCGATGGCGTGTTCACGTTAGGTGTTATTCTGTACACTTGGAGGAACTGTTGTATCGCTTTTATTGTCGGGACATCCTCGGCTTTTTTAACGCTCTTTTTTAGTGTGTCTACGAATCTTTCAGCTTGTCCGTTTGACCTTGGGTGGTACGGAGCTATCTTGATATGCTTTACTTGATATGTCTCACAAAATTCTTTGAAGTCACTGGAGGTAAATTGTGTGCCGTTATCGCTTACCAAACAATCCGCGGCGCCAAATCTCGCGAATAGTTCGTGTAAACAGTTTATGGCGTTTTCTGTCGTCGGGTGTTTAAATCTGGCAACCTCTGGCCATTTACTGAAACTATCTACTGTTATTAAATAGTAGTAAGCTTCAATGGGTCATGCGTAATCTACATGGATTCTGGACCACGGTCTGTCGACTTTAGAAAATCGCAAGAAGTGGTTTGTAGTTTGTAAATATATCTGTGAAAACGAGTTACTGCAAAAATTATGCCCAATGCCTCCTTTTCGATCTGTGAATAGTTTCTCTCCGCCAGTAATAATGATCTAGATGCGTGTGCAACGGCTTTGTTTGTACAGTTCCACATCTTGTGTAGAATACACGCACCTACCCCATGTGAGCTCGAGTCACTTGCAATAATGATTTCGAATTAGGGATCGAAATGTGTTAATGCTAACTCCGAAGTTAATTTTTGTATTATTTCCTTAAATGCTTTTTTACAGTCCTCTGTCCAATTCTAGTTATTCTCTTTTTTAGTAACTCATTTAGTGGGGCCCTCAGTTTATGCATATTATCAATAAATTCGCCATAGTAGTTAGCTAGGCCCAGGAAACTTTGTAGTTCTGCAACATCTTTTGATTCAGGCATATTTTTAATTGCCGATGCCCTCTCTGAGTCCGGTTTCCTGCCATTTTCATTTATTATCTGACCTAAGTATTTAATTTCATTTAGAAAAAAAAATCACACTTTTCTCCTTTTACTTTGAATCCAAAGTCCTGAAGTCTTCTGAAAACTTCCTTTATGTGTGATGTGTGCTCTTCAACTTTGTCGCTCTTAATTAGAATGTCATCCAGTTAAACGGTCGCGAAATTCTGGCCCGTGAGAATTGTATCTATCGTTTGCTGAAAAATTGCCGGTGCAAATTTTACCCCAAATGGTAGTCTGTTGAATTTGTACAACCCTTTGTGCGTATTAATGTGAAGGATTTTCGTATTCTCTTCTTGTACTGGGATTTGGAGATAAGCCTTACTTAGATCTATTTTTGAAAATATCTTACCGCCGTTGAGCTTTGTAAATATCTCCTCTGGGCTCGGTAGTAGGTAATGATGGTCTTTTATAGCCTTGTTAAGCCCCGTCAAAACATCTGAGGATTTCTTCTGATTTCCTTTTTAACATAAACTATCGGTGCTGCCCATTAACTTGAAGCAACAGAAACAAAGAAAAGAGTACTGAACTAAGTCAACTTTTAGCTGGGAGGTCCGTATTTTACCTGAGAATCAAATTCTGTATTTTTCTCAAGACTTAAAATCATCTTATCACCAAATGCTCATTTTCGACGATACTGTGTCTGACGTCAACAGTTTGAATAAGCAATAATAATACGATTTTCTTCCTCATGCCAGAATTCTAACACACACCAGATGGCTCTCTTCGTTTGACCCAGGAATTAAAATTAAATGGTATCGCTGATAGATAACTAATATCGCTTCTCTCTGTGGTCCCAAGCCAAAATTTTTTTTATGGCCGCAAGTGTCGGTTGGCTTTGTTTTTCTTTCTGAATTCTGTTTCCCTTGGTGCGTCACTCCCTTATTGTGACGTTAATCAGTTTTGACAGAATCTCATATCTCGCCTTTTCTTACGGATTTTCTGTCTCGTGCGAAAAGTATCTTTCTCCGTAAATAAAATCAAATCTTCTTTTTTAGCGTCGATCAGTCTATCTTTCGATATAGCTCTTTCTCGCCTTAAGCCCTTCCTGATTTTAATTTCTATGGTTAATAAGTTAGCCAATTACCATAGCTAAATAGTGTCACATATTGATAGAAAAGGCACAGGGTGGGAAAGTGACTGAAGCTGGGATGTCAGATCAGGACCGATAACATTGCAGATTCATCTTTGGATTTTATCAAGAATTTCTAAGTATCTAGCAAGAACACCGGACCATGTGTGGCAGCAATATTCAAAGTATGGGTGAATCGCAGACTTATAAATATGTAAGATATTCTGTAGATATTCTTGTTATAAATATATTTCCTATTTATCCTTGTAACCTGCGCTTTTTACCTGTTCATCTTACATTCATATAACAAACTCATTCAGTTATCCTATACCTTGAATGGTTCTTGGGCCTTGTATTGAGTGAACAATAGTAAAAAGAAATAGTCAAATTTCTATACCTGCTTTATTTTGATTGCTACTTTTGCTGAAAATCGTGCATTCAATTTTTTATCAGTTAATAGTTAGTCCTTTCTTCTTGCTTTCATTGACTACAACGTCTAATACTTTCAGTTATATTTTTAGCACATATTTTGACATGGATCATATAAGACAAAGTGTTTTTGTTTAAATAAAAGAAAAAAGATACTCTTGCGTGTATTTGAATGAGATTATTTTACACATTGTTTCTAAAATCAGTTTTCCAATTGTCGGTATAAACAATAAAAGCCCAGGTAGATATTTCTAAAGAAGTAATCGATTTTTTATTTATTAATCCGACAGATTTTTATAACTTTAAACGAAATTTTTAGTGGATACCCACATTTGAGTAGAAGCTCCGTTTATTTCAAACAGTATATTTATTTGCATCTACCGGCCTGAATATACGAGAAATTTTATTAAAGAAAAAATGCACCCTTCAACAGGATTCGAAACTGCGTTCCCCTTGGCAGGAGAAAGTCGGTTAAAAGCATTTTGGATCACAATATTAAATGTATAGACAAGTAGTAGATTTATAAATGTGTACGATAGATTCTGTCGAGAAAAGTTCTCTGGTACGACACAGTAAGCCAACTTTCCTAGCAGCAGACCTAGCATTTGATTCAATATAATCGTTTCAGTTCATGTAACCGGAAAATATACACATAAATGTATGGATTGTTTTATATATTTATCTATAAATTTTCAACTTCAAAATGATAATAATCAACTTCAAAATGGACTTATTTTCAGGTAAAAAAATTAACCATCTCCAAAATGGATGAAATCAACTTCAAAATGGATCAATCAACTTCAAAATAGATTAATCATCTTCAAATTGGAAAACAACTTCAAAATGAGAAATAATCAACTTCAAATTGGATTAATCAACTTCAAATTGAGAATTAATATAATACTAATAAATTTAATATTTGTTCTTTTATTTTTACTTAAAAAGGATATAAAATATATAAACGTTCCTAAGAAATTTATTTAAAAGATTACATCATCTAAGTTAATTACAGAGGGAAGTAATCTCTGTATTCCAGATATGAAGTTAGTGGAAGTCTCAAAGGAAATATAATTAATTGCCTCGAAGATCATCGTTTCTAACTTGCTGAGGGGGGATTCTTTAGTAGTTAAAGATCCCTGGCCATCACCTCTTAAAATCCCAACAATAGAGTCTGCCATACTTCTTTTTACGTCAGCTTTAATGACTGACCAAACCTTTTCAATGGGATTTAACATCGGACTATAGGGGGCAAGTCTTAAAATTTGGTGTTGCCTAAATTCATCCTCCTCCACAACTTCTTCAAATTGAAGTATGGCAAAGAGCGTTATCAATAACTAAGACAACTCCCCTTTCATAAATTTCATTTGCCTTTCTAAGGCACTCCCTGGTCCATTCTTTCGCATCCTCTTTTTTGAAAGAACCTCTTTTAATTTTATGATGAATTAATCCATTAATATAAATACATCCAATAACATGGATGTTATTTCCCCTGGATCCGGCCGCGACTGTAGTGCATCTCGTGCCTTTTTTAGAGCGACCTTCTCTTCTTGAAATATGGAGATTAAAATTGCTTTCATCCATATAAAGAATTGGCACACTTTGGGACTGAAATTCTAATAAAGCTACTGCGTAATCCTTACGTTTCGCCTTATTGACATTATTATTGGCAGCTTCTGGTTCATAATGAACCGCTTTTAAAGTAAAGGCCATGGAGTCCAAGTGCTTTCTTATGCATTCTTTCGTCACACAAACCTCATACTTTTCGACCAACATATTTACAATGTCTTGAAGAGTGACCCTAGGAGAGTTTTCAATTAATTCGGCCATAAAATTCTTATGCTCTTGCGTAATTTTATATTTTATTGCTCCTCCCCTAGAGTCACTCTTATCAGCACCCTGGTCTAACCAACGGTACGCTGTTGGCAGAGGCACACCAATTGTTCTTGACAGGTCTTTCCAATTTCCTGCTGCAGTATGTGCAGCTAAAATCTGGTCCTTTTTTTTTCACCACCCACAGTTTTCTTGAGGTAAGTCCTCTTTAGAGCTGGTGCTAATTCTTCTTCAGCTTCCTTTGTAGAGGTTTCTCCAGCATCATCAGCAATCAGCATTTTTACCCATACGGGACTTTCTCCTCCTACTTTTACTGTAGGCTCACCCAATGCTTTCTTGGCCTCTAAGTTGTTTGTATTTTGGTTTTTTCTTCATCTATATAATCAAGACGAACAGTGAATTTCCTTACTTATTAATTGAAAAAATAATTTTCATTTTACAAAAAATAAAAATAAAATAAAATAAAAATATCTCAATTTGAAGTTGTTTATTCTTATTTTGAAGTTGATTGTTTTTAAGTTTTTGACATTTTCTCAATTTGAAGTTGATTAATCCATTTTGGAGTTGATTGTTCCATTTTGAAGTTGATTGATCCAATTTGAAATTGATTAATCCATTTTGGAATTGATTGATTTTTTTACTTGAAAATAAGTCCATTTTGAAGTTGATTATTATCATTTTGAAGTTGAAAAAGTTTAGAGTTATAGGAATGTTTTTAGTTTCCAAATACGGTCAGCACATTTTGGCCTTGTTTATAGTTGATGTCATTCAGTGTTGTCGTGTTCTTTTTTATTAATAAAGTTTCTATTATTTTTATCTTTTTTTACATGTGGATGATGCTATTATATTTGCAACATCAACGAGTATGTTGCTGAGGAAATTCGGTAGGTCTCCATGTGTACTTAAATGAGATTTAATTGAGCTATGGTTAGAGAGATGTAACGTCAGTTTTTATTCTAGGCATGCTGTAGTATATCCAATATAATAATTCATAAATTTGGTTTGATTAGCAAGAGAGTTCCTTAAGGAACATGTGAATTCGTAAATAATATTGGTTCCCTGTAATTTGAATCTTGCAGGTGAGTTATTGTTGTTGGCAATGAGCAGTTTATTTTTGTTTATAGTCGATAGTTAATTAAATTTTCTTCTTTTTGTTGACTAGAGTTGTATATTTTTTTTGTAATATTTCTAAGAGAAGATACACCCTGTTTATAGTCAGCAAGCATTTCATTTTTTATAGTAAATGTTATTGTTTTTTATATGGACGTTCAGTGTTGCTATTGGTTACTTAGAAATAAAAAGTCTAATTTGGTGATCTATGAGGAAATTTATTTCCAGAAAAGAAGAAAATTATAAGAAGACAAGAAAATTAAATAAGAACTTAGCCGCAGTACCTTGGTGTTCGTTTTTAATGAAACACACACACACGCACACACACACATATATATATATATATATATATATATGCATTTTTCGTCACCGGTGGCACAACCCTGAGTTTCCAGAACGCAATATGCGATACTTGATATATATATATATATATATATATATATATATATATATATATATATATATATATATATATATATATATATATTACACTTATTCTTTTGCTGATTCGTACTGTTAAGTGTCATTAAAATATTTATATGGTGAAATAATTTTCAGATTAATATTGTCGAGTTGTATCTCAAGAATAAAGATGTCGCTCCAACATGTTTCTGTGTCCCCACTCTTACATCAGTGTATCAAAACGCCCCTGGCTATACCGCCAACTAAATTATTTCACTGTTGTGCCAACAAACCTACTAAGACTGTAAGTTATTTTAACCTACAGTTAATTTGTTTATATGATATGGCTCGCATTTGGAGGAAAATATATTTTATTGCATTAAATTTACGATAAAAAGTAGGTCGTTTTTCTTATTTATGTTGAAAGACAAACTAATTCACGCAATTTTCTTACAAATTTATTGAATTTGTCTACAACTGTCCTTTTGAAAATAAAACTGAGTCTTATCAAGTTTAAGATGTCGGCAAGTGTCGATTTCTGGTAATTACTTCGAAGCATCTATAATTTGAGTTTTTTGAACTTCTCTGTTGGTGAAGACAATGTTCTTTCTTGTTTGTTTCCTTTAATAACATATGTTTGTCGATTCTTTATTAAATTAAAATGCTTCGATGATGTGACGGAAGTTTTTCAGGATGACTTCTTAAGTAGATATCTAAAAGTTTTTTCAAATGATACTTTGTCTTCAAGAAATTTTTAATGAAAATTATAAGAAGAAAAAAAAATGAAATTATTTTACGAAGAACGCAAATCAAATCACGGTTATAAATAAATACACCAAAAGTATTTCTATTTCGATAAAATAAATGCTAGCGTTCAGTTTGCTGTCGAAGTAGTGGCACAGTTCAGCAACAGTAAAATGTTTTCCCATTGTACAATCACCGAAGTTAAGCAACGTTAAGCCTGGTCAGTAACTAGGTGAGTGACCGCTTGGGAATACCAGGTCCTGTAAGCTTAGATTTGCCGGCACTGTAATGAATAATGGCTCGGAATTGTTAATTGGATGAGCCGAGCTCCAATTCCCGTTAGGTTCGTTATATTTAATTATGCGCAAATATCCTTGGGAAAGGTTTGAATCTACTTCTCCCACCAGCTATGGGTTAATTAGTAAGACCTGTATCATTAAACCATTATTATCTCCCAAAAATTTATACACAGGAAGTCTTAAAATCGAAAAATATTTTCTGGCTTTAAGTAACCAAGGATTAACTCATTAATTTTAACACTCCAAAATAAAACTATTTTCTTTTAATCATTCCCTTTCTGTCTTCCATCAGCATGGCTCATAATAATCTCAAGGAGAGGGAATCTTTGGGCTTTCTCGGGCTAACATTTTCTGCTGACATGGCATGAATGATGACTGTCGTAGCTAGACTTTATGAGTTTAAGCGCAGCACTAGAGTGGCAGAGATCTAATCATTTTACGGTTGAAATCCCCAGATGCAATCGTAAGTTCTATGCTAACAGTTTCTTTTCTCGCACTTCTCGCCTGTGAAACCCTCTTCCGGCTGCTTGCTTTCCAACCAACTTTGACCTTCAAAAATGTAAATGCAATGTCAATCGTTATCTATTCTCTGCTTGTTTTTCCTCTTTTATTAATTTTGCTCCTTAAGAATGTTTTCTTTTTTTTTTTTTTCACAACTCAGGAAATCTTTGCATTTTAGTGGCTTTAGTGCTTTAAAAAAAATCAGTGAAAATGATTTATTTAATTTTTGAGTGGGTTTGCTTTTGGCAAGTAGAGTAGCAGAGAATAAACTATGTGTTCGTTCAGATAATTATAACTGATAAATCAACTGGTCGTATTTACTTTTCAAGACACTTAAGCCGAGATGTCGGTAATTAAAGCAAGCCGGCAACCCGAAAACATCAGTAGTAGAAGATGCTCTCGCCTCAGAAGAATAACTGATCTTGCGGTTTTTTCAAAAATATCCGGCTAACTTCTCCTCACACACTATCAGCTAGCCACTGTGACATACCAAATGTTATTTGACTGTATTCCTTCCCGCCTTACTGAACAGCATATAGTCTCTTTTCTGCGTATATGAATTTATAGAACCTTTTTAAATGAATTAAAGGCAAATGTAAAACCGGGCAATCTAAACATTTCTAAAGGAATTTTTCACTGTTTTATCAATATCTATTTGTGCACATTTTTGTATTTGACTGTACCATCCATACAACATTGTTTTGTCATTCATTTTTGGTATTGTTAGAAACTAAAGACCGTATTTCCAATTCTGTTAATAAACTCAAGGTTTATGGAATATTTGTGGTTACCTTAGATATTACCCTTGCCTCCCTACAAATGTTAAATAATAGTTTAGCAGATTATTATTTTTAGAGGAAGTGTATCTCTGCTAGAACTTCCTGAGGTTGACATTCGAAGTTAGATGGAAGACAAAACAAGGAAGTCGATTTTGGCTGTGCCAGCGTGATAGATAGAGAAAGGTTTTCAGTGAGCTGTTTCTTAAACGACAAAGAATGTAGACGTGTTTTATTTCTTGTCTGAAACGGCTACCCAGTGGAGGGAGAACGATCCCACTGGATAGTTAGAAATGTATACGCCGACGTGATTAATAAATATTTAAATTAATATTACCTGTGTTGAAGTTCTTTTATCTCTGGACTCAAAACGACTAGCAATCACTGGCCGGGAGATAAGAATTCAACTTTATTATCGAATTGATACCGTCGCCAAGATCTACTAAGCACGAGGGGGCTATGCAGTACAAACATTAAGGCAGAACTATGTGAAATCTCAATCCATATACACTGCGTGCCAAATTATTATCGAGATAACTTTTTTCTAATATTTCAAAAACCGTCCAATCAATTCACACAAATTTTTCACCCAATGTTGGCAACACAGACCTACGCAATCACTGAAATTTTCGTACTGATCTGCGCAATGTAAACAAACTGGCGCCATATTTGTTATCAGCACGGTGATTTGAGCGTGACAAATTATTAGAAAATTCTAAGAATTTAGTGAAATGATGGGCCGTAAAAGCAGTTTAAGTGATGCTGAAAAGAAAACTATCACCTCAGAACCCTCAAAAGGTAAATCTACCCTAGAAATTTCTAAAATGATAGGGAGGTGTCATCAAACAGTGAAAAACTTCACCACCGACCCTACACAAGTACGCAATAGGGCAGATACAGGCAAGCCGAGGGTTATTTCACGTCGTCTCATGTCACGACTTAAACGAGAGGCCATGAAGAACCCTGGACTTACCAGTCAAGAGCTTTTCAGTCGCATTGGGAATCCTACTGTGTCTAAAAGTACTCGGTTTCGGTATCTGAGGGAAATAGCAACAACAGTCAAACCTGTATCGAAGCCTCTGTTGACGAGAAATCACATTCAAAATCGATTGAAATGGGCCGAGGACAATATGAAGATTGACTTCTCTAAAGTTTTGTTCACAGACGAAACTCGAGCAACACTTGATGGGCCAGATAGATGGTGCAAAGTCTGGATAATGAACGGACAGAATCGCCATCAGCGTTTGAGACGCCAACAAGGCGGTGGAAGCATAATGATCTGGGGTGCTATTATTGGAAAAACATTAGTGGGCACATGGAGAGTAGCAGATGGCGTTAAAATGGCTGCTGATGCATACATAGCGTTTATGGGGGAGCATCTTGAACCGTGGATGAAAAGGCAAAGAGTTCCCTTCAGAAGGCTCATTGATTTTATGCAAGATAATGTTCCCTCACATGCTGCTCACAAGACTACTTAATATTTGAAATAGTTCAGCTTCGATGGACCTCAAAAAATGAAGTGGCCAGCATTTTGTTCGGATTTGAACCCAATCGAAAACCTTTGGAGCATCATGAAGCGAAGACTGTACGCCAACGGACTTGTGGGAAGCAATTCTTGACATATCTCGCGTCATTACAGCAGATGACATCCTGCAATTAACAAATTCTATAGATCGTAGACTTCTTCAAGTAATTTCAAAACAGGGAAAGCACATTCCCTATTAATTTGTTTAAAACTGTGCCTTTGTTTGTATCTGTTATTATTTGCTTGATTATCTTATTTATTAGCTTCTTTTGATCATAAACATTCACGTGCAACATTAATAAACGTTTTGTTTGCTCAATTCTGGGAATTTTACTAAACCTTTCTAATAATTTGGCACGCTCAAATCACCATGCTGATAACAAATATGGCGCCAGTTTGTTTACATTGCGCAGATCAATACAAAAAATTCAGTGATTGCGCAGGTTGCCAACATTGTGTGAAAATTTTGTGTAAATTGATTGGACGGTTTTTGAAATATTAGAAAAAAAGTTATCTGGATAATAATTTGGCACGCAGTGTAGTCAAAAATGGTAACCGCCAACCAAGAACAACATTTTTTCAAAATTACTATTTTCTTTCATTAATAAAAGACGCGCTCCTTGAAACAAGTTTTTAATCGAATTCACTGCAAACAAGACAGTAAAGCCACTGATACGCAAGGGGTTATTGGGTATGGAAGAGTTAGAAGCAGGAACAATTGCTAGGGAGTAAGAGTACTCAGAAGGACAGTAGATAGCGATTGATATTGTATTTAAATTTTTGCAGATTAAAGTTGGCTGGAAAACATGGAGTAGGAAGGGAGTTCCACAAGCGAGAAGTGCGAGAGAAGAAACTGTTAGCATAGAACTTAAGGCTACATCTAGCTAGCTCAACTGTAAATTGATGATAGCAGATATTGCTGGTAATATTTCAGAAGATTATCATTCCAACAGATATACTGCAATCCCAAACATAACGGTGATATGAGGCGATTACAGTCATTGTATACACCGAGCAAGTGTAACTCCTTTTACAAAAACGATGCACGTGTGACAGAAGAAAAAAGTGACGTCAGACGATGGAGCTTCATTCAGTAGTGACAAGATTTCAATCAATAGCAACGTGAATTTTGCGGTTACAACGGCATTTTGAAGATCAAGGCAAGAAAATGTGAAAAGCATTGCACAATTAAATGACAAGGAGCTAGGAAAAAACAATTCCAGGCAGTAAGGACGACAGCTCTTCTCGGGAATGACCCTCCAATGGCGTCTCCTCTACTTCACCGACAAGAAAATTGGATACGAATTTCTTGTCGATACAAGAGCTGACGTAAGTACAATACTACTATCTCTTAGACACAGATTATTGCCTTGATGAGACAAATTACAAGCAGAAAATAGAAGCAAGATCGTGGAATATGGAGAAAATCTTTGAATCAACCTTGGAATGAGACAAGATTTGTTTTGTTTCTTTTTTAAGTTGACCTACGTGAAAGCAACAATACACACTATTTATTTTCGGAATATTGTCTTCATGCTTGTTGTTATTACAACGTTTTGGCCGTTTCGCTCCCCGGCTTTCATCAGATGTATATCAATCTGGATAATCTACAGGGAATTCTGAATTGAACCCTTTATTTAATTATACTGTTCTCGTTCCACTGCTCAATATCTAGAGATATCGTCTAGTTCTTATTTTTGATTCCACTTATTGCTAGCTTGTTTCCATTTAGTGAAAGTACGCACTGACTAAACCAGGTATTGAACTCACAGCCACTATGTCACCAAATCCCCAAACCAACGGTATTACTCAGTGTAAACTGGCAAGCTATAACTGATCAACATTCACAAATTATTAGTAAGCCATCACCTTTTTCGAATAACAGCCCTATGCAAGCAATGAATAAATCCCTTAAAATAACTGCTAAGTCTGCCCGCATGGTTTAAACTGCTTTAAACATTGTAAAGCATACATCCATGATTGAAGCCATTGTCAAACTTATCGATATAAACTTATATCGATATGTGGCGGTATTTGTGGGCTATCCATACACATGTCAGGCGAAATCGCAAACAATTACCAAAAGATATTACCAATTGCTAAAAGATTACAGTGCTTTTAGAAGCATCCTCATGGGAGTCAGTTTCATAAGGCGGCGGTTCGTCAGAAAAAAAAAACACTGCTCGTGTGGAAAATCTCACCAAAAGAATACAAAAAAATGAGAGTGGTTCGTTACAATGGGCGTGGCATGACGGGTCCTTGCGTCTTAGTGGCATTATCGCCTTGTCTCAGGTGAATTAAATTAAAAAGAAATTCCGTTGTTATTTACCGTATATACAACGTTTTCTTTTTCATTGTTCTTAGTATTGTTATTTAAAAAAAACTTTCTCCCGAATTCTTTTCTCTGGCTCAAGGTTAACAGAATGTTTGTCGTCACTCTCAATATGGATCTTGTCTCCTCCCTTGCGTCTTAGTGACGTTATCGCCTTGCTTTGAGTGAACTGATTAACGAAAAGGTTTTTTTTTCGTTGGTATTTATTGTGTATACAATTTGGTTTTCTTTTTTATTCGCGGTAGTGTTGTAAAAAAATCTTTGTTTCGAATTCTGTTCTCTGACTCAGTATTAGCAGAATGTTAGTCGCCATTCTGAATAATTACTGTTTTCCTAACAAATTTATCAAATATTTTCTTGCAGAACAATTCACATTTCTTACTTATTACCATTTTCATTTTTCTCAAATATCTTTTGTGATATTCTCACAGATATTTTTTATCGTTATTGCATTGCCAATGTTTTCTATTTGATTTTTGAATGTCCTTTGATCTTTGTTCAACAATGGCCGCAGTTTCCAGCGTTCTGCTAGCATCATTCAATAAATACAATATTTTCTCTTTCTTTTGAGTTTATAACTTTCTGGTGCTCTTGGGAAATCTTTATATATCAGAATTTAAAAATAAATATTATCATTACACTTATATAAATATATATATATATATATATATATATATATATATATATATATATATATATATATAAACCTCGGATGCAAATAAACAATGTTGGAAAAAGCCAGTACCATCCCAGAAAAAAAAAACTACCGCAAATACATATAAAAGAGCAACAACTAGAAACTATTAGGTTGGTGCAAAAATAATGACGTAATAATGTCGTTTTTTTGACGTTAAAAAATACGTCAGAAAACGACATTATTACGTCATTATTTTTGCACCAACCTAATACAACTTCAGAGAAAATAGGCCACAAAATCGGAACTACAGTGGTAACCCCAGACTGAACCAAAGCCAATGCATAACAAACCAGGGACAGAACAACACTAAAAATACATAATAATCACAAATACAACAACATAAAAAATATCGACATTAGAAACACTATGGAGGAATCCTACTTTAATAAACATTTTTTAGAGAGCAACCAGAGGTATATGGCCCACAACCACGAGAAAACAGAAGTAATCGGCCTTTCGCAAAAACATTGACACACATATAGACATTCTATGTAAAGGACTAAAATTCACACTAACACCCCAAAAACCAAATGTATCAGAAATGAAATCCAACAACTCCTAACTGAAGACTGAATTAATTTTAACTTCCAGCCGGCAAGCAGTTTTTATTCTTTTTATCCCACTCTCTTTTGTTTACAATAAATAAATTTAGTTGGTATTAATAATGACGTAATAATGTCGTTTTTTGACGTTAAAAAATACGTCAAAAAACGACATTATTACGTCATTATTTTTGCACCAACCTAATATTATTCTCGTTCCTTTTCCATTTCTTTATCTTGTTTCTCTTGTTGCACACGTGACATGCATCCGATTTTTGTTTAAAAGAGAAGAAACTGGTTAGTAATTAGCTTACACAGTTAGAGGTAGTTTTTCTTTGGATTTGTGAGGTGGTTTCGGAATATACTGAGGCATTTTGCGACCGGTATATTTCTGAATAATGATTTGACGTCTAAAGCTTGTTTTTCATGTTTGTTTCTTATTAAGTCACCACCAGAGTGTTTAATGCCGGTTGGGTTGATTGTACCTGTTGGATTAATTGTACCTGGGAAGTGAATTAGTAGTTTTGCGTTTGCTTTAACAATAAAAAAAATCCTCTGTAAGGCAGTGAATACAAGACAATTTTCTCACAGAGGAAGAAGAGATTTGAGGTAATAGATATGTAGTTCTGCAGAAGGATGCTGAGAATACTATGGACGGAACATTTGAGCAACAAGGAAGTTTTTAGAAAAATGAGAGCAAAAGAAGACATTTATAGTTAGAATCAGAAAGAGACATTTGAAATTTCTGAGACACATAATGAAGAAAGAAGGCTTGGATTATTTGACACTTACAGGGTATATTGAAGGCAAGAGAGAAATATTGAGTGTTCTACCTAAGGAGCTGATTTAATATGAATCCAGAATATGGGTTGCTAGAGATAGCAAAGGGAGAAGCATTGCTTAGATGTACAAAGGTTAGGAAGTAGTGGAAGATCATGACTATCCATGTCCAGAAGGGACACGTGGTATAAGAAAGAAGACCTATTTTGAACATTTAGTGATAGCCCATTTCATTTTCTCTACAAACATTGCTTAAGGTTACAAAAGATAAGAAGTTGTGGAGGGCCACTCATTTCCTGAAAGGTCACGGTGCATAAAAATATGCTATTAATAAATAAAAGGCATACACGTGACAGTTCCTTTTAAATAGATACCACCTCAAAAAATCGATACCTAAGGTTTAAACGGCTTTCTAAAAATAAAAGATCTTTTTCGAAGCTTATATTTTTACCGTAAATTGCGGCATACAAGCACAAGCCTAAAAAATATTTTCAAAACTAGGTATCAGCTTATATGGGGGTGGATATAAAATGCAAACCTTTAACATGGACAAGGACAACGCTCGTAACAATGACTGTAGTGTCACTTACCAGGACCGGTGCGTACCACCTATGAACTCCTAACTGGGGATGACAAAACTGATTGGGGTTCCTGGCAGTACTTTGTGACCCTCACTATCTTATCAACATTTACTTTTTTTCTACCTACATTCATATACGTTACAAATTAAACTAAGCACGGCTATTAAATGATGAAAATTTCTCGCGGATTTTAACGTCATTCTTGGTTCTTATTTTTCGTCCAAATCCGTGAATTTCTTTTGCTCATGTTAAGCCACGAAAAGACTCGATATACAGTTCCCTATTTTTTATCCATAATGTTTAATGTGTTAAAAATATTCAACTTTTACCAAGAAAAATCTAAATCAAATTGATGTTAAAAATTGTTGCAAAACATTGTTTATTTATTTAAGATGAAATGATATGTGTCGAATTTGTATTTAGACAATTTGTATTTATTTTCAACATTCCCAGTTGAATTGTTCGCCTATTTTGCATCTGATCCATTATTGTACCTAATTAGGTTACAATAAAATTTGTATTTGAATACCACCTTGATATGTAGTAGAAGTGGGGGACCTTATCATAGATTTTGGTGGGGGACATGAGACCCTTGCACCGGCCCTGCCACTTATCGTACCACCGGCAGGTTGCCACAAATATATCCCACTAAGACTTGTGTCTGGTGAACATATTTAATATATCAATACAGAAACTAAAGCAAAATAATAGAATTGTAACACAAATTCAGCAATCTATAAATTGATTTGGTGGCATCACTGGCGGTTTGTTTACATCCTTGATAGAGTTTTACAATAACATACAATACGTAGCAATACTATCAGTAAGCTACCTGGTCGGATGTGTAATCTACAGTATTAATATTTAATAGGAGTTAATGTTGACTTCAATGTGTTTAACAGTAGACCTGACGAATTTTAAATGTTCACTAGGGTACTTAACGTTGTGGGTTGTGGTTTGTTTGCTATGCAACAAATATAGAAAGATATTACGGTTAGAGTTTCAATATATAGGTAAGTGGTGTGACTATGTAGTTTGGGCACAAGTTATTGTATACTGTAGACTAACTTCCTTTACCGGTAGGCCTAAGTTTTTGGCCACTGGTAGCTTACGTATATTTGGGCGTCGGTCTATATCGTAGATATAAGTCTAATTTAGATTTATGATCTAAAAATCTTGAGGTCGACTTGTATGCCAGGTCGATTTGTACATAGCAGTTTACGGTAGTCTTAATTCCAAACTAATAGAATAAATTTAACATTTCTAACAAGTAAAATACTTTGCCGTATTTCAAACTGATGTTAAATAAACTAGAAAGATTTAATATGATTATTAGTAAAATTGATATAATCCTTTATATTAAGAAATCTGTTAACGCAACAAAATTCTCTTTATTAAAAAATCTTTCAAAAATAAAATATATTTTTCTGAAACGTTATTTGAGAAAAATTAGCTAATTTGAATTTTAATTAATCTACACTGCGTGCCAAATTATTATCGAGATAACTTTTTTCTAATATTTCAAAAACGTCCAATCAATTCACACAAAATTTTCACACAACGTTGGCAATACTGACCTGCTCAATCACTGAAATTTTCGTACTGATCTGCGCAATGTAAACAAACTGGCGCCATATTTGTTATCAGCACGGTGATTTGCTAAAAAATTATTATTTCTAAAATAATTTAATTTATTTGTAAATAACTCCTGAAAGTTTCATTAAAATTCGACAATTATCTGGTTTTTTCAAGAATTTCAGATCAATATTTTTCACGTCAAATAGATATTCAAATAACCCGTATTAATTTATGTTGACGTTAGAAAAGCAAAATTTTTACCCAAAATTTCGAAGATTCTAAAAAGGATTAAAAATAATTCTAACAAGAATTCTTTGAACTTTCATTTTGATAACATAAAGATTTTGACGATAAAACTTTGTTTTTTTATTAATTTTTGAGCATCTTTTCATCACGTATGCTCATTTTTAGCGAATCTGTGTGGCTATCTACTCATATAGGATTTCAATTTCAAGATGATGAAAATGTAGTTCAGATATACGCAGGATGTTTTGAGGGGACTCGAACAATGAGAATTTTATTTACTTAATTATTAGTGATTTGGCTCTAAAGTTTCTGCAATATCAAGTTATATATACATATATATATATATATATATATATATATATATATATATATATATATATATATATATATATATATTGTTTCGAAAATATATCCGATTATGCATGCCGTCGTTCATCAGATCAAAAGCAAAAAAATGAGTTGTGTGTGTATTTGTGTAGGTTTAAATAATAAAATTTGATCATTTTTCCATGTTGGCATTGCTCGTGACTCAAAAAGAAAGAAATTTTTTCGCCTTTGATCCGATGAAGCCTAAACGGCGAAATGCGTAATCGGATATATTTTCGAAACAGCATACCTTGATGAACATTTTCCAATTGTCAATAATTTAAAACTTCGTCAGGATTATTTACCCTATATATATATATATATATATATATATATATATATATATATATATATATATATATATATATATATATATATATATATATATATATCGTTGTTTCATTCTCGGATGACACGTAAAACAAAGTAAGATCGAGATCCGAGATCTATATCACCAACACCAATGATGACACAGCCATCTTTGCTGTTCCCAAAAGTAAAACGCAAACAATAACTCTTTCTTCCAAATCAACATTTTCAGAGATTCTACAACGCTGCGTATTTTACAAGTACGTTATTAAACAAGAATCCTTAATGCTATTTTCCCAACAGACATTATCTCACCTGGGTTTCTTAACGACTTCGGTCAAATGAGATTGCTACAAAGTAGAATTTTCAATTGTCGTGCATCGTTCGACTGAATTGACGTTCGTAAGTAGAGTGTCATTATTTGGACATTAACTGCGCGGATCCTTTTGGTCAATTTTCAATCGATAAGTCTCCAGACATTCGTTTATCGCCAAACGAGATATTGAGTTCTTTTAGTATTTTTGTAGATAATTCTAATGTGTATTAATGTTGAAGTGTCTTCAACATGTCATACCTAAGTGTTACAGCAATGTTATCTGGTGGTAGTTAATTTTTATGGCAAAAAGAAAGAAAGAAAGGTTTGTGAGTTGAGACGGGAATGAACAGAATCAGCCATTGTAAGTCGGACGGGTAAAGAGGAAACAAGTAGATGCAGAAAATAGGGGATCGTAATAAATGAAGAAATATTTCAATAAAGGCAAAAAGAAGAAGGAAAGCTTAAAAGGAAAAGAAAGGTGGATAAATAGAAAGATATAGGACATAAAAGATATATATAAAAAGACATAAAAGAGGAAAAGAAAGAAAGCATATTTAGGAATAAAAAAGAAAGAAAGAAAGAAAGGGATGAAAAAATAAATAAATGAAAAGAATATGTCGAAGAAAGAAATACAAAAAACGTGATAAAAAAGAAAGAGAAAGAGAATGTGATAAAAAAGAAAGAAAAAGAATGTAATAAAGGAAGAGAGAAAGAGGCGGGGAAAGGAAAATAGAGAAAGAATGAGTTGAAGAAATAAACAGAATGAATGTGATGAAGAAATAAAAGAATAAACAGAAATTGTTGAAGAAAAAACAAAGAAAGAAAAAACAAAGAAAGAAAGAAACAAACAAACAAAAACAAAGAAAGAAAGAAAGAAAGAAAGAAAGAAAGAAAGAAAAAAGAAAGAAAAAAGAAAAAAGAAAGAAAGAAAGAAAGAAAAAAGAAAGAAGAAAGAAAGAAAGACAAGAAAAAATGGAGTGAAGAAGAAAAAAATATACAGGTGATCTGAATAAAATCTGGTTCATACGTCGTCCCCGACTTTTACCGGAAATCTGAAATTTTTATTCAGTAATCATATTTATTATAAAACCCAGGTTGTTTGTGTGTGTGTGTGTGTGTGTGTGTGTGTGTGTGTGTGTGTGTGTGTTCGTTTATATATTGCATCGGATTTCCTAAATTTTTCAACCGATTTCAACAAAACTTCACAGGACTACGTAAAATTACCTTGCAGTGGTTCTGACAGCGCCAAAAATTGGAAAAACACAATTGTTTTTGCATGAAATCAATTTGAAAACACGATTAAGAGGCATCGCTGTCGAGAATGAAAGGGGGACAACTCATATCGAGTTATACTTATTATAAAACCCAGGTTGTTTGTGTGTGTGTGTGTTCATTTATATATGGGATCGGATTTCCTACATTTTTCAAACGATTTCAACAAAACTTCACTTTTTTTTTGGCAGGTAGTGTTTCTTATTGTCTTGCACACTTTTTTCTTTATTTTTACATTCAGAATGCTTTAAAAATTCCATTTACAAGACAATTGTTTATAATAAAATGCTATTCAATCGATAGAACGATTGAAAACAATGTTTTTGTTTGAGTTTGGGTTTGACCAAATCGTAAAAAAAAAAAAAAAAAAAAAACCTAATTAAGACATACGTGTCCGTCAACCTTAAACAATAATCTTTGTCAATTTTATTTTTCAGTCTTTATGATGGTCGATACTTGATCTATCTCTTACTGTTACATCCCCGGGCAACGCCGGGCTCTACTGCTAGTCATTATTATTTTTTCCAACTCAGTAGGAGGAGATAGGTTTCCTATCGTCCGGTTTACACTGCTCCCCGGTTTTTTGAATAGAAGTAGAGGTTTATCCCTTGTTTCCTGTTTAGGATTGTTTTTCCGGTTACTTCTAAAGTATACTTCAACTCTATACATCTAACGTCTCCGCGTGAATTCTGAAATTTTATTCGCTAATTAAATCTTGACCTCTCCAAGTCTAAAATTAGCTATCTTTCTGGTCATCATGTCTTATGCGAATACAATCCATACAGTAACACTTTACCTTGAATGGCCCTTGTGCCTTGTATTGGGTGAACATTAATAAAAATGACATATGTCTGGAAACTGAGAAAATTCTTATTGCAACGAGTAATTGGTACGTTTGAAAGATGCTTGGGAAATCGATTGCAAAACAAAAGTCCTCTACGTGTCGCCTTAAGTTTTAATATTCCTTTCTTTCTTTACGATTTATCACTATGGTGTTAGATATTTATTAAGCTTAGATTAATTTTGCTCGTATTTTTAGGTGAAAAATTATCATAGACATCCTTTGCTATACGGACCAACGTGATCAAATTGATTGTTATAGCCAAAACGTTTTAGACGTTTTTAATCCACTCAGTCCTCCTATATGACACAGTGAATCCTGGTTAATCTCCTCACAGATGAAATATAGACGCGAAGCAACAAAAATGTGGTTCTACAGAAGGATGCTGAGGATACCACGAACCGAAGTATGTAACCAACTCAGATAGAGCTTAGATCTACGTATCCCGAGTAGCCATATTAATTTTATTTCATTCTTTTTTTTACTGACTTTTTTTGCTTAGTTTTTTCTTCTTCCTTTCTTTCTTCTTTATTATGAACAATATCAACGAAATGTATTTTGATGAATATTTTGAGTCACGAAATTAAAACAATTAATTTTGGATCCAGTTGAGGTCAATGATAAAAATGGCGCACTACGAAAGATTTTTGTTGCTTTGAAATAGATATACTTGAATTCTGACTCAGTCGGTCTAAGCCTGAGAAGCACGACCACCGGAGTCGCTGATATATATATATATATATATATATATATATATATATATATGATGATGATGATGATAATACAACAGAAAAAATACGTACAAATTACAAGCATTTAACGTATTTTTCAGGCTAGCACAACTTTTGCTAAAAAAAGCGTTCTTAAAGGCTGTAATATTTAACAAGTATGGGTCGGTCAAATGTTTGATTTATCAAGCATCTGGCCCTAATGAGCGTTCCGGTGTTAAACAACTGAGTCGGTCAGCCAGATAAGTAACTTGAACTTTTCTTTATTTATAGGACACACACAAACACACACAAAATAATGTTGCCAGCTATACGTTTTTGAAACAATAATGTTGCCAGCTCTAAGTTTTTGAAACAATAATGTTGCCAGCTCTATGTTTTTGAAACAATAATGTTGCCTGCTATACGTTTTTTGCAAAAAAGTAATGTTGCCAGCTATGCGTTTTTTTGTAAAAGAGTAATGTTGCCAGCTATACGTTTTTTTGTAAAAAAAATGTATGTTGCCAGCTATACGTTTTTTTGTAAAAGAAATGAATGTTGCCAGCTATACGTTTTTTGTAAAAAAATGAATATCGCCAGCTATACGTTTTTTTTTGTAAAAAAATGAATGTTGCCAGCTATTCGTTTTTTTGTAAAAAATATTAATGTTGCCAGCTATGCGTTTTTTTGTAAAGGAATAATGTTGCCAGCTATACATTTTTTATTCCATACAAAATAGGCATTTAAAATTCGTATAAACTGGATTTGGCATTAAATAACCCACAGTGGTTGATATGCCATAAAACCCAAACAAACAAACAATCAATTACAACCATCCACGAAACAGTTCAACTAAGCTCACCTCCCTGGCAACTTAAACCTGTGGTCAACCTTGATCTCAACAAACTCCCTAAAAATAAAACACACTCATTAACCTATCAAGAAAAACTCTACAATATTCATGAAAAGTACCCAAATTACTCGCACATTTACACTGATGGTTCCAAAAACAGCAATAGAACTGGATGTGGAGTAGTTCTTGATAAGAAAACAGTGGAAAAATGTCTCCCAAATGAAGCTTCCATATGCACTGCGGAAATCTGTGCAATAAATCTGGCTCTTCAGATTGTTGACGCCAGCAACAAAAAAAATTCATTATTCATTCCGATTCAATCTCTGTCCTACAATCCATAGACAATACACAACAGAATAACCCTCTTATTGTTAAACTGTTGAACAAACTGAACACCTTAATACATAGCAAAAAGGTGATATTTTGCTGGATCCGAAGCCATACAGGAATCCAAGGAAATGACAAAGCCGATTCCTTAGCCTAAGCTGCTCTTAACATGACACCCGCCAAAATATCAAAATCCCATACACTGACCTAAAACATAAAATCAAGACAACAACTATGGGACAGAAATACCAACAATAAACTCTACCAAATAGCACCAATTCTACGTCCTGGGTATGACGGTAAACTACATCCGCGTCCTGGGTATGACGGTAAACTACATCCGCGTCCTGGGTATGACGGTAAACTACATCCGCGTCCTGGGTATGGCGATAAACTGCATCCAACAGCAAGGTCTCAGATAATGTTTTCAGAAAAATAATGTTGCCAGCTCTAAGTTTTTGAAACAATAAATGTTGCCAGCTCTAAGTTTTTGAAACAATAAATGTTGCCAGCTCTAAGTTTTTGAAACAATAATGTTGCCAGCTATACATTTTTTATTCCATACAAAATAGGCATTTAAAATTCATATAAACTGGATTTGGCATTACATAACCCACAGTGGTTGATATGCCATAAAACCCAAACAAACAAACAAACACACACATAAACACACACACACATATATATATATATATTATTAAGGCACTTTTCCGTTTAATAATCTTTTTTGCTGTTTTTTCATGCTTTCACGCAAGTTTTTTTTTATATTTGGATCTAAGTTGTTGCAATAAGAACCGAGTCCATGGCGTTTTGCCGACAGCTTTCGGTTACCGTCAACCATCATCATGGCTGTATGTTTTGGTTTGAAGTAGGTTGCTTTTTATTTTAGCTTTAGAGATAATATTTTGGTTATTAAGACAATGTGGTTGGATTAGTTCATTAGTAATTAGGAGGTGTTGTTTTTTTTTATTAATTGGAGGGTTAATTATTAAATCAAAAACAACATAAATAAAATAACATTTAATACTGGCAGAAACATCTTAAACATATTTAACTACACAGATGCATTATAACTAAATATGCATAGAAAACAGAAAAAATTGATTTAATAGAAATCAATCACATTTATCCATTTTAATGGGTGAAAAGGTATTCATGCAGTACAAAAAAGAATACATAATCTTCATTTAATACTTTGTAGAATAGCCATAATTCCCCTCTACAGCAACTAACCTGTAGTTCTCAATGATTTTCAATTTTTAATTGGTATTTTGTTCCAATCTTTGCATATGGTCTTCAGATCCGGGTTGTTTGTTGGAGCTCTCGATTGGATTTGAATTTTCAATAACACCACAGATTCTCGATTGGGCCATTTCAGGATATTTACATTATTTTTAGCAAGCTATTTCTTCGTAGTTGTTGCAGTGTGCTTAGGTTCATTATCTTGGAAGATCCAATCAGGAGGAAGTTCGATATTCTACAGAAAACATTAAATTGCCTTCCAAAATATTTTGATATGCTGCAGCATTCATTCTACCATCTATTACTGATATGTTGCCAGTACCTTTTGCAGAAAAAACATTCCCAAACCATGATGCTGCCACCACCAAATTTCACTGTTGAAACTGTGTCCTTTTGCTTGAAGACATCGCTATCTTTACTCCATACAGGATTTCTAGAATTATGTCGTTCCATAATACTCTTTTCTTTTCCTTATGTTCATGAACAAATTCCAACCTGGAATCTCTGTGTCTTTTCAATAAGTTTCATTTTTCTCTTGAATTCCATTGCTTATTGTCCGTTTAATGACACAGATTCCTGATGAAAGCAAATTATCCTGCAACTCTTGACGAGTAACTATTGGAATTTTTAATTTGACGCATTAATTTCCTTGACGATCTTGCAGAAATCTTCCGTGGAGCACCTGTTCTTTGATTTTCAACGGTTTTGAGTTTATATACCTTTCAATGAATGAACTAATGGTAGTAAATGGAATATACAGGTTAAAGTTTTTCCTGTATCTTTTACATTCCAGACCTTAACAATCAGTTCTTTTTGCGAATTTGTCAATTCTTTATCTCTTGCCATAATGAAAACCTTCTTGCACGAATATCTATTACAGAATAATCTGTTTGTACTTTTTAGGTTAAAAATGACTACTGATAACATTATTGAAACATTCTAGAATATTGCACTTGAATAATCTAGAGTACTAAAGCAACTTACAAGTTTTAAGATCTGAAATTTGCAACGTACAAATACTTTTTACCTATTAAAATAAGATTTATTTCTATTGAATCAATTTTTATACTGTTTTCTATGCATATTTAGTTATTATGTATCTGTGTACAGTTAACGAAAATTAATTTTAATTCAATAATTGGGAATACAATAAATGAAAAATTTGTATGCGTACAAATATTTTTTACCACTGTATATATTGTTTTATTATAAGGAATTAGTATATATATGCACATATATACACACACACTTCGTATGGTGTGTAGGGCTCGTGTGCAGTTTTTAACAATTACAATTTAGATATTTAAAAACCTTGCTGTTATAATCATTTTAAAACTTTGTTGCTCTACTCAAAATTGATTTTATTTATTTGGTGCCGTAATTTTTTATATAAAGTGATTCCAGAATTTGAAAATATTGTTCTTTATTTTCACGGTGGAGTATAGTTGTATTGTCGATTAATATTTCTCTAAATCGTGAATGTGAAGAGGAATGTTCCTTTAAATGTTGTGAGAATGATCTATAGTCATTAATATGAAATGTAAGTTTCCTTGACGAAGCCGTAGTTTTAAAACCAACATATATATTTACATTTTTATCAGAGATAAAATCTCCCAAAGGACATTTAAATTGATATAGTTGTTTTTAAAAACTACAATTAAAACAATATTTTAAAACAGGTAAGTACAATTTTTAATAAGAATTACATAAATTAAGTTACCTCCCTTACATATCGGTAAATTTTTCGAATTTTACAGCATTCATGCTCATACATATTCATAGCTTACATTGATAGGAACAGAATGAGATAGATAGATAGATAGATAGATAGATAGATAGATAGATAGATAGATAGATAGATAGATAGATAGATAGATTACGATTTCAATGTTTTTTTCTCAGATGTATTTCATTTTTTGAAAAGATGGTAGAAATATTTTTTTTTAATTTATGAAAACAATAACTTTTATTTATTTTTAAATTAAAGTTGAATGACTAAAAATGTAATTTCTCAGAGTGTTGACTGCATAAAGAATAAATAGTCATACGCTGATATTCAAGCGCGAGAAAGAATGAGTTGAATGCAAGCGAAAATCTACAAAAGAGGACATTAAATTGTTTATAAAAAACCTTTGAAGCGAACGACATAAAAAAGAATTTTGATAGAAAAATAATGAATAAAGGGATATATTTGCTTGCTGGTTGGAGTAGTTGCTAGTATCAGAAACAAGGGGGAATATTCCAGGGGTGGTAGATTTTCTCCATTTGCAGAATTTACGCCAGGCGATGATCGTTCTTCTTGTATACTTCCCATGAGGCCCCATGATGCAGTTCAGGTAAAAAGGCATGGGTAAAAAAATGAAAAAATAAAACACGCATGAAGAAAGAATAAAAGAATATAAAAGAGGAAAAGATAGAAAGAATATTTAAGAGTAAAGAAAGAAAGAAAGAAAGAAAGAAAGAAAGAAAGAAAGAATGAAAAAAAGAAAGAAAGAAAAAAGAAAGAAAAGATAAAATAGAAAGAAGCAAAAGATATAAAAGAGAGAAAGAAAGAATATTTAAGAGTAAAGAAAGAAAGAAAAAAAAAGAAAGAAAGAAAAAAAGAAAGAAAGAAAGAAAGAAAGAAAAAAGATAAAATAGAAAGAATATAAAAGAGGAAAAGATAGAAAGAATATTTAAGAGTAAAGAAAGAAAGAAAGAAAGAAAGAAAGAAAAAAGAAAGAAAGAAAGAAAGAAAGAAAGAAAGAAAAAAGATAAAATAGAAAGAAGCAAAAGATATAAAAGAGAGAAAGAAAGAATATTTAAGAGTAAAGAAAGAAAGAAATAAAGAAAGAAAGAAAGAAAAAAAGAAAGAAAGAAAAAAAAGAAAGAAAGAAAAAAGAAAAGATAAAATAGAAAGAAGCAAAAGATATAATAAGAGAGAAAGAAAGAATATTTAAGAGTAAAGAAAGAAATAAAGAAAGAAAGAAAGAAATAAAGAAAGAAAGAAAAAAGAAAGAAAAGATAATATAGAAAGAAGCAAAAGTTATAAAAGAGAGAAAGAAAGAATATTTAAGAGTGAAGAAAGAAAGAAAGAAAGAAAGAAAATAAAATAGACAATAGTAAAGGACATAAGAGTGGGAAGAAAGAATATTTAAGTGTAAAGGAAGAAAGAATTAATAAAAAGAAAGAAAGAAAGAAGATATAAAGAAAAAGAAGTAAAGGCATAAATAAGGGAAAGAAAGAATGTTTAAGAGTAAAGGAAGAAAGAAAGAAAGGAAGATGAAAGAAAGGAAGATTGAAAGAAAGGAAAAAGATAAAACAGACAGAAGTAAAGTATATAAAAGAAGGAAAGAAAGTAAGGATGAAAGATAAAGCAGAAGACCATAAAAGATAAAAAGAAAGAATATTTAAGAGCAAAGGAAGAAAGAAAGAAAGAAAGAAAGAATGAATAAGTATGAAAATAAAAAAAGAATGTAAAACAGACAAAAAAAGAAACGAACGATTGAACGAAAAAAGAAAAATAGGAACGGACGAAATGTTGAGAAGGAAAGAAAAGCCAATGAAGGAAGGAAATGAAAAGAAGATAATATGAAACAATACAAGCTCCCACCGAGAAAGAAATCTCTCCTTGGAAATATTTAATTACTTTTGGATGTTCTTTTATTTTTATACAACTCACCTCGACTTTGGAAAGCGAATCCTTAACGAAAATGACACTTCACTTTCGGAATTCAGTTGAAGGAGAAGAAGCGAAACAAGGGGGGGGGGGCGAGGAAACGGAAATAGAAGCGAACATAAACAATTGAGGAGGAGGAGAGTTGTCAACACTTGACTCACAGAAAAATCGTTCAAAAGAGAGAATAAGTAAGAAGAAAAAATAAAAAGAGAAATTAATATCACAACTTGTTCTGGTCATGAAGCTAAGAGGCGAATAAATTCACAAAGGAATATATTAGCAGAGATGGCATCTATCTATCTATCTATCTATCTATCTATCTATCTATCTATCTATCTATCAAGTCTTCATTCCTATCACTCCTTCCCTCTTTCTCACACACTATTTCTATCTATCTATCTATCTATATATATATATATATATATATATATATATATATATATATATATATATATATATATGTGTGTGTGTGTGTGTGTGTGTGTGTATATATATATATATATATAAGGTAGGTGCAAAAATAATATCGTTTTCTCACATATGTTAGAAAACGACATTATTTTTGCACCAACCTAATATATACATATATATATATATATATATATATATATATATATATATATATATATATGTGTGTGTGTGTGTGTGTGTGTGTGTGTAGGAAAAAGTTATGGGTCAGAGTAGAATTAGACCAGGAAACAATCTAATTAAAAAGTGTGAAGTACATGTATAAAGAAAATAAAACGAAATAAAAATTTAACATGCAGAGCATTTGAATTTAAAAAATTAGATCAGCTAATCAAGTTACCAAAGAGTTCAACCTTTCGGTATCTTCAGGTGATCAGGGCTAAATAGTAGCCTAACGCTTTATTAGTTAAAAATAAATGAGCGCAAAACGCGGACCTTAATAGAAGGAGAGGAGAAAAAGCAAGAGTATTGAAATTGTCTATATATATATATATATATATATATATATATATATATATAAAACATGTAGAGCTTACGGTTGAAACCAAGGTAGCCGATTCAACTGACCTCCTCGTTTCTATCGTTTCAGATAGAACTGTGTTTGTGTGTATATATATATATATATATATATATATATATATATATATATATATATGCTGGTGTGTCATTTTTTCATCTCTCTCTCTCTCTCTCTCTCTCTATATATATATATATATATATATATATATATATATATATATATATATATATGTGTGTGTGTGTGT